>ONZH01003327.1:0-84207 GCA_900303285.1 Rhinella marina
TGAAAGCCAGGTCATCTGGCGTAGCGCCCCATCACTCTCCTTCTTGGTCAAATAGTCCTTACACAGCCTGGAGGTGTGTTTGGGGTCATTGTCCTGTTGATAAATAAATGATGGTCCAACTAAACGCAAACCGGGTGGAATAGCATGCCCCTGGAAGATGCTGTGGTAGCCATGCTGGTTCAGTATGCCTTCAATTTTGAATAAATCCCCAACAGTGTCACCAGCAAAGCACCCCCACACCATCACACCACCTCCTCCATGCTTCATGGTGGGAACAAGGCATGTAGAGTCCATCCGTTCACCTTTTCCGCGTTGCATAAAGACACGGTGGTTGGAACCAAAGATCTCAAATTTGGACTCATCAGACCAAAGCACAGATTTCCACTGGTCTATTGTCCATTCCTTGTGTTCTTTAGCCCAAAAAGTCTATTCTGCTTGTTGACTGTCCTTAACAGTGGTTTCCTAGCAGCTATTTTACCATGAAGGCCTGCTGCACACAGTCTACTCTTAAGAGTTGTCGAAGAGATGTGTCCATTCCTTGTGTTCTTTAGCCCAAACAAGTCTCTTCTGCTTGTTGACTGTCCTTAACAGTGGTTTCCTAGCAGCTATTTTACCATGAAGGCCTGCTGCATACAGTCTACTCTTAACAGTTGTTGAAGAGATGTGTCTGCTGCTAGAACTCTGTGTGGCATTGACCTGGTCTCTAATCTGAGCTGCTGTTACCCTGCGATTTCTGAGGCTGGTGACTCGGATGAACTTATCCTCCGCAGCAGAGGTGACTCTTGGTCTTCCTTTCCTGGGGCGGTCCTCATGTGAGCCAGTTTCTTTGTAGCGCTTGATGGTTTTTGCGACTGCACTTGGGGACACTTTCAAAGTTTTCCCAATTTTTCGGACTGACTGACCTTCATTTCTTAAAGTAATGATGGCAACTTGTTTTTCTTTACTTAGCTGCTTTTTTTCTTGCCATAATACAAATTCTAACAGTCTATTCAGTAGGACTATCAGCTGTGTATCAACCTGACTTCTGCTCAACACAACTCATGGTCCCAACCCCACTTATAAGGTAAGAAATCCCACGAATTAAACCTGAGAGGGCACACCTATGAAGTGAAAACCATTTCAGGTGACTACCTCTTGAAGCTCATCAAGAGAATGCCAAGAGTGTGCAAAGCAGTAATCAAAGCAAAAGGTGGCTACTTTGAAGAACCTAGAATATAAGACATTTACAGTTGTTCCACACTTTTTTGTTAAGTATATAATTCCACATGTGTTAATTCATAGTTTTGATGCCTTCAGTGTGAATCTACAATTTTCATAGTCATGAAAATACAGAAAACTCTTTGAATGAGAAGGTGTGGCCAAACTTTTGGTCTGTACTGTATATACATAGAGAGAGAGATATGATATCTGTCATTGTAATTCTGCCTGCGGTGGTAATGGAATGACTGCTGCAAAATGATCTGTACAGATCAAGATGTGGCACTATTATTAGGTTTCGTGGCCCGTGCAAAAATGGCAGGATTTCATTATTTTTTTAAATATAATTAAATAATAATATAAATAATAACAATTCTTTAAAAATATGTGTAACATAAATAAATTATTTAAACAATAAGATTTTTTCTGATGACACATTGATCACTTGCATTGTGTAGCGACCTGTAAGGTGCAGAGGATGGGAGTGGTAGTGACTCTTTCTGTCACAGTCAATCATGGCAGCTGCCGTTGCTCCCTAGGGCTGTGCAGTAAATGGAGGGGGCACTCTTTCTTCTATCAGGGCACACCCTGATTGTGGGGCTCCTGCCTGATGGTAACTGAGGTGCCCTTGATGTCAGGTGTTTTAATGGTCAAGGCAGGGCATCTATTGTGCAATTGCCAGCGTATGGTGTAGGAGTCAGGAAACCAGATCAGAGATAGAAGAATAAATTACTCTCTTTACTGTAGTGCCAAATAAGAGCAGTAGGAGGAGGAGCACATCAAATTATATCAAAACACAGTTCCAATTGTACACAATGCAATTCTCTGCCAGATAGCAGTGTATGGATTAAGGCAAGGATTGGAGTTGTGGAACCTCTTTCCTCTATTTCTCTCTCAGTAAAATATATAGCACGCAATAGTACCCTGGCAATGGTGGCCGTAGTGTCGACTGTGGGATACAGGGTCTTGATGACACACCTGGCCAGGACATGACCAAGTGTGTAGGGTATCTTAACAGTCCTCCACCTCCAATGCAGTAAGGTCTGAATGGCTGTAGTCGGAGATTACCTTACTGACTCCTATGCTTGGCCATGGCAGATTCCAAGTTCTCCTTTTCTCTAGCTTTCTCTTTCTGTCTTTCTCTTTATGTAGATCTTGCAGATATCTGTCTCTGGAACATGAGATCCAAGAAAAATGAGCACTTGGACTTTGCTTCCTTTCTCTCAGAAACTCCAGTCTAGACTATCCTAAAGGTTAGGAATGGAGCCAGTTCCTGTTCTGATAGTGGGGAAGTGAGGAAGCACATGCAGAGCTCCTACTCACAGGAATGATATCTAATCTGACTGTGAAACAAATTACCCAGAGAGATCTGCAAAATGCAAGGGCTCAGCTTCAAGAAAGCATCAGTGCAACAAGACACCAGAGTGATCAGTGAAATACAGCTTTACAGACACTGCTACAATGTGAGGGACAACAGCTCAGATGCCACCACCTATCTAAACCATCGCTAGACCAGGATAACATTGAAGGCTATGTACACCCTCGGAGGTAATTTTTGTTTATGATTTCATTTTACTCATTATTGGCTAATAATTATATTTTCAATTGGCCTTTATTAAAAATATTGAGCCGTTCTGTCACAAAGGGTTAACTGGTTTTCTAACTGTGTGACTGGTTCTTTCACTTTCACTTTGTGCCAGTCATCTAATAAACATTGCTAAACTACTAAGAGGTTATAAACACTTATTTTAGCCATATTCTTATCAGTAAGATAAGAACTGAGCTATACTGAGTGTATATAATGTCAGAGAGAGAAGGAGCCTGTCAGCTGCCCAACTTACGGAAAAGAAAGAAAATCCAGAGGCTGCTATTAGAGCATCTCAGCTATGTACAGAAAAAAGGACTCCATATTTTTAATAAAGACCAAATTGCAAAAAAATATTTTTAGCTCAAAATAAGTATAACACAATAATAATAAAGATACCCCCAAAGGTGTAAATAGCCCTTAAGCCTCTACTACAGTGGACACATATATCCACAAGTGCTTTCTAGTGCCAACCTATTACCATCCAACTAGCCACCATATCTTCTCATCTGGTGCTAGAGAAACTGCACTTTGTATTTATTCCTGGATCTGCCAAAAGTTATATTTTGCGAGAGACTTTTATATGTTTATTTCTGGCCTGATTCTTTAAACTACCTTTTCACTGCAACAAACCCCAGGTAACAACGGCCTGAGGGAGTACACCATGACACCACATCTCATCAGGGCCACTACCACTTTGATCCCCTACACCAACTCCTCAGGGACTTGCTGCACCTACACGAATGCCTTGCTCATAATCACAGCAGTATCTAGGATATCATCAATGTCTGTCCCCAACCAGATACTCAGGAAATCAACAGAAAAGCATTATCAAACATTTATTGCTTAACACATATTGACATCTGTTCTGCTTCATTGTGACAGCTCCAAGTACCACGCGCTTCAGTTATGCTGTGCCGTTAATTGTGTTTCATGCCGATTGCATATAATCAGCCCTGTCAAATTACAAACAGGGCTTCTCTTACCAGGTGTATGCACACAATACAAAGCAGCACACTGTGTGGGACAGGCAGGAAATGAGCGATCAAGTGTCTACAAGGAACTCTAGGTACTTTTCATAAAGGTTAAATGAAATAGTTTGCAGTTGCAGCCATTGCTACCAACACTTTCAGTCATAGAATTGAAAATGTTTGTAAATGTGAAAATGCAAGCAAAATTGGGACATTAAGACAGATGAAGCATCTGGGGGAAGCTGAAATACAGCAAGATTGAATGCATATTTGGGATCACTGTTATGTGCATTCACAACTGTTATGTCCCTGATAGTGATAAAAATATATACCCACACTAGGTCTAATTTTTTTCAGAGGCCACCAAACTTAAAGGGAATCTGTCACTGAAACACCCTCCAAACTAGAGTAAGCGGTGTATAGTGTAAGTGATGTCAAGTCCGGTGATGTAATTTTTATCTTCATACTCACTTCCATTCTGATGTTGTGCTCCCACAAATCAGCAGTAAAATGCACTCAGTGGACTCCAGTGCTCACTCACATAAAGGAGAGGATTCAAAGAAGAGTCCTCTCAATGTATTTTACTGCTGGTTTGTGGGAGCACAGCGATGGAATTGAAGTTAGTATGAAGATAAGAATTACATATTCGGATTTAGCATCACTTACACTATACACCGCTTACTCTACTTCAGGGGGTGTTTCGGAGGTGACAGGTTCCCTTTAAGCATGTTTTTGCAGTGTTCAGGTTTCTGTATGCAGTTTTGGAAGCTAGAATCAGGAGTGGATCTAAAAAGGAGAAAAAGTATAGGACAGATATCATTTTTTTAAGTTGCTCCTGGTTTTAACTTCTAAAACTGCATCCAGAAACCTGAATGTGGGGCTGTACCCTAAAGCAGCTGTCCACCACTAACTACTGGTGTACCATATGTGACTTCTTTCTGGGGCATTAGACCCCAAAATTTGTCTAAAATTCCAAATGGGGTTATCAAAGGTCGGTTAGAAAAAAAGTTTCTGAAAACCTGATGGGCAACTACAAGTTGTAGGGGGCTAGTAAGGATCATCAGAAAGTTTAGTAGCTTGAAGGTTGCCTATTTTTGAGGTTGATTGACAAAAAAAAGCAAATCATAGTGCTTCCTACTAGTAGTTGTTAAGTTACCTTTAACAAACTGAGGTAATTATTTAATGACTCCTAATTACAGGTGGATTGCAATTGTTTAATATCTGATGTTCTAGAGAGACATGATACAGTTGTTTTATGATAAAATATTGAAGAGCAAGGCACCCACGTTTCTGCATGAGACCCACTGGTGTCTGTGTTATCTCGACTCTTATTAAATCTCTTCTTTGAGGGTACCCCCAGAAGACCATTTTACCATGTATATGATATCTTGGGTTGGCAAATGCAGCAATAATGACCAAATAGTCAGTAAATGGGACTTACCATCCCATTCCTCCCCTCTTGATAGGAGTGGGGTGGTCCAACTACCTGACAAGGATGGGGCAGAGCTAGTTAGAGACAAGTGAGAAGAAGATAGTGAGGAGTGATAGAGCATACAATCCAGCTCCCGCTCCTCTGGGCCAAGAAAACCACAGAGGCAGCTCATCTAGGAGGACCATGACCCCAGAGAGCCTGCTGGGTCCCAGGCTACAGAAATCTTTTAAACTATGGGATATTTTTGTCAGCAAAATGATCAAGCAATCAAACTATATAGACTCCACTGCAAGGTGAGAGGAAACATGATAAGACACCACCTCCACAATTCAGGACAGGCATAGCTAGAAGCCTACATTATACAGTGGACACCCACAGCTACAGATGCTAGAGTACAGATGTAGGAAAGGGAATTAGGAGAGAGATATGGGGGAGATTTATCAAACTGGTGTAGAACACATTTTTCACAGCTCCTTTGGAAAATGAAAGGTAGAATCTGATTGGTTGCTATGGGCAACTAAGCCATTTCTACTTTACAGCAGTTTGATAAATCTTTCCCATTGTCTTCTGCCACATTGCCAGTCACCATACCCCATTATCTAAGAGAGATTGCACTTTGTACGAACTGCAGCTGGATGTGCTGATTTTTGCTTTTGCACTCAGTAAAGAAATATATTCTTTGTTCTTTAACCTGTGCCAGGTTTATTCACATCACTTATTTACCACACCAAACCCATGAGAGTGAATGTCTGACAGAGTACACTATGACACAACACAACAGGATCTCACCAGGGCCACTACCACTCCCATTCTCTGGACCGTCTTCTTGGGGGCTCGCTGCAGATCAATTCAAGGGGATCATTTGCCTGGGGTACTAGATTATTTTCAGCCATATGTTGATTTGGAGGTGTACCCAGAGTAATATGGAGTAGGTTTAAAGTGAGACCTTAATTTGACACACATGCTTCAAAGATTCCAAGATCAGAGCTGTTGAATATCGGCTAACCATTAGTATGGCTAGAGTATGGTTTGAAAATTAGCATTAATTTGCTATAGTTAGCTTTCTGTTCTATTTGACTCATGACTTTATGGTAATACTGTTCTCATACTGGCCAACCTTACCTGCCCGTGACTCTTCTGGTCTTCTGGTACTGTGTTTGACCACAACACTCACTCATAACACTCAATAATTTCTTGTTGCGATGGATAACTTTCCACTTAAAATATCTCGTTCTCAAGTCTTTGAATTTGCAGACTACCAGTGAACTAAATCAGTCTATGACAGAAACCTATAGGTACTGGTTAATATTGATGTACATGCCATAATAACCATGAAAGCAAATTGTGTTGCTGTTATGAGGCACCTGGACAGAGATTGTCAGACAGTCAGGATAACCTGTACTAGGAGCTTTTATACAAGCCTTACAGCAAACAATGGTGTTGTGATTCAACCCAAGGATCATGGAATAATATGGTAGTAAATAGCCCACTATCCCTGCTTATACTAGATGATTAGGAATGTGATACTGTTAGTTAATCAGAATCAGAAGAAAGACCCATTTAATCTTTGCAATGGGTGCCTCACCTTTACACAGATTTTAGCTGCCATTCTAATGTGTGATCTAATCATATACAGCTAAAGTGAAGTCTTGGGGATAAGAAATGTAAACGTTATATTGCAGAGCACATTAGTACAGTACACCCACATGCTTCATATATCACTGCTTGCTAGAACATTTAATAGACCATTTATACAGCAATCATAGGTCCTTGAGTTTTCTTCAAATATTAGGTTGTTAAATCATTATTTAACTGCTTCTTAGTTATATCTGTTAATAGAAATGATGGATTAAATCAATATGGGTGCCATTCCTTTTCTCACAATGGTTGTCCCCTCCTTTATTTAACTCACTTCACAAATCTGCCCAGTTATATAGTAATACATATCCACTCTCATATACAGTTGGGTCCAGTGACACAATTTTCAGAATTTCTCTTCTGAATTCCACCACAATGCATATGACAGAAAGCGTTGTAGACTTTAAGCTTTAATTCACAGAAGTTACAGCCTTTACATCTAGAGGCTCTGCTCTTTTTGGAACTTCTGTGCCCTCTCCACTTTGTTTGAGAGGGCCTGGCAGTAAAAACCTCATCATACCTGGCCCTGTCAATCAAAGTGGACAGGGTGCAACAGTTGCAGAGAGAGCTGACCCTCTAGATCAGTGGTTCTCAACTCCAGTCCTCGGGACCCACCTGCCAGTCAGGTTTTCAGGATTTCCTTAGTTTAGACCAGCTGATATAATTAGCGTCCATCCATCAGGACTTACCACAGGTATTCATTCTGTGGGATATTCCTAAATCCTGACTGGCAGGTGGGTCCCGAGGACTGGAGTTGAGAACCACTGCTCTAGATGTAACAGCAACATCCATTGTTCCTAGAGGCTCATTTGCATATATTAAAACGTCATTTTTATCAGTAAAGTTGGAGCATATGAACATGGGACCAATACTGATGCCTTCAGCTGCCAACTGCACATGCAACAGGTCAGCCAGTTTCATATGTACAAATCTGTTTTAAGAAAAATGTTGCATTACCATTTAGGAATTAAAAAGAATTTTCACAGGCTGAAAATAAATTGGGCAAACTAGTATCATTCTAAATATAAAGATTATTTTCATACTTTGCAGTATTGCATTTATAATGTGATAACCTTCGCATCATGAGCTTTTCTGTTCCTTCTCCAAATGTCTACATTCTTCATAATTATTCTGGTAATCTTGGTTTTATTTATCGAAAGAATCCTATTCCAGAACTAGTCAGCCTTTCTGCTCTTGAGGGTTGCAAGTGGTTTGTATCTTGAGATAAACTCTCTGGATTTACATTCTTGAAGGAGTCTATTAATTGTAGACTTCGACAATAGGATGTCTACTTCCCAAGAGTATTAGTGACTTGGCTAGATATTGTGAAGGGATTTCTAAAGAATTCTATGATCATCTAGTTTAGTTGTCTTCCATGGTCTCCCAGGTCTTTTTATGCATTCTTCATAAAGGCTTCCTTCACTTGCATTGAGACCACTTTAATAGATCCTATAAATGGCTACCAATTGCAAATTCAACACTTGGAAGCAACTCCAGATCTCTTGTCCCCTCAATTTCTCATCAAATAATGAGGTAAATAGCTCCACTTATATGTCCACTTATATTTGAACCTGTGAAAATGAAGGGAATATGTAAAAATTACCGTTGTCCCTATAATGTGATGGCGGTACCTAAATTCCGAAAACTGTTTCATAGTCCAATTACTTCTGGATTCAACTGTGCCTGCTTAAAAAAGAACTGTCAGATCTCCTTATATGTGCATTTTCCATAAAATACCAATTCTAGAGTATATTTGCAAACCTCTATGTTGTGCCATTCCTCTGTGATTTCTCCAAGAATCGTATGAAAGAAATGACACAAAGGCCACTTGTCAACAGAGCATGTCTCTATACAGTCTGACAATGTCCAATCAATGCTGATAGAGGAAAGTGTGTAGGGAAATGTCAGTTTGCCAAAGGGATCGGTAACACCCAGTGACATTTTATTCATACTATCCCAGAAGTGACTAACAGAGGAATACCATAATGCAAAGATGTTAATGAGAATGTTTACTTTAAAAAAACATGTAAGGAGAGCTGATGGGTTTTCTTTAACCCCTTAACACATAATCATGTACATGTACTTCATTATGCTTAAGGGGTTTTATGTAGCAGGCTTCCAAGCTAATCCCGCCCTATACGCAGTGGGTATCGGCTGTATAACACAGCAGACACCCAGTCACAATGATGCGAATCTGGTTATTTAATGCCTCAGATGCCATGGTCATTCGCGATCACGGCACCTGTGGGGTTAGGCAGATCCACAGGGATTTTGGTGCACAGGGAATGCCGTAATTTCAAAACCTAAAAAACGTTGGCAGAATTGTGGGGTTTTGGCCGTCGCAGCCATCTTGATTGAAGACACCACGCAAATTATTGCATGGTGACGTGATGACATCATCACGTCATCACGCCAGGCATGGTGACGTCATCACAGATTAGATTTTGCATGGTTTCATCAAGATTGCCGCAAAGGCCTCTTCATGTGCAAATGGATGACGTATGGTCTTTGGGGGTTTTTTTTACCACCATTTCAGGAAAAATAGATTCATTACCACGAAGCTTGAGCAAATTCGGCTTCATGGCGAATCAAATTGTTCCTTAAATTCGGATTGAAGTCAATTCTTTTGGCTTCGATTCGCACAACACTATAGTGACAGGTACCATTTTCATTTGAATGTTTCATGAACATTCAAAGCAATAGCAAACATGCAAATACAATGTGCAAAATCAATGTCTGTGTACGACCACACGGTCAGGTTTCCTGATGCAATTTTGGAAGCCAAAATCAGGAGTGGATTATAAAAGAAGAGAAAGTATAAACGACATATAAAACATCTCCTCTTTTTTTGGCTTCCAAAACTGCATGCAGAAACCTGAATGTGTGGTCATACCTTTATACAAGCAGCTATTGATGCTTCTGCAATGACATCATGTTACCTTTGGTCATATTATCTCACTCTGTTAAGAATGTCACCAAAACAGAAAATGCAGAGAGTACCTGAAATGCAAATAAACATGCAGATCACATCCAAAATCCCTGAACTCCATCTCAACACCTAAACTACCACCCACGCAAGCAATCAGAAACAAATACGCATTATTTCAGAGTCAGGCCTGCAGTCAGCTCACACACACGACCAGCAGAGGGAAGACATGTCGGCTCAGAAGGGAATGTGAAATACACAGCTATAAAACAAGTCCCATAAGAATGCTATGTCATTACAACAGTAAAATACACCGCAGGGTGCTGTTTCCAGAGGACTGCCGGCTTCAGAACTAGGGCATTACCAGCACAATAAAACAACAGGATTTATAAAAGCATTGGAAGTGTAAAGGGAGAAGGGAGGTTTGACTCTTTTTGATGGAAACAGTTATCTGCCATTACTAAATGAGATAAATAGCCCTTGTACGAGAAAAGTCAAGGCTTTTGTGAAGACACTGTGGAACAAGATGCATGACTAACGCATTTCAGTCCTAAATGGGGTCCTTACCATAGTAAGAATCTCGTGTAGATCTGAAACGCCTCTGAGACCTCAGTACATCCCAGTTTGAACACATGTGAGCTGAGCTATACATTAGCATAACAAATCTTGCATATCGTGAGATTATCAGGGCATAATGTTCAAACAAGCTGGAGTATTTCTATTACATAACATTATGGCACGTTGCTAGGATATAGCATAACGTTACGACTGGTGGGGATCTGTCCTCCGGGATCCTGAGAACGAAGGGGCAGAAGCTCTTTCCCCTTTGTCCATTTCCAGCGCTGATCCTGCTACACAGGTGCATTCAAGTGGATGGGGCTGCGCTCAGGGGTGCACAAACCGTCTGTTCTGTAGGTTCCAGCGTGACAGGGGGCCCTACACTCACCTCTCTCTTCCAGCCGACACCAAGCACAGCAGGATAATTCACTGCTGGGGGAGGAAGGTCCTGCACTGTACTGAAAGGAGATGACAACTCCAGTACAGTGTAAGGCCCTAATGATGTCATCAATGGGAGGAGCTTTGCTTCAGGAAGACTATACAGCCAGCACTGGTGTAGGGAAAGGTAAGTTTTTACTAAAGGTGCGGTGTGTGTGTGTGTATGTGTGTAACAGAACTGTATGTGAGTAGCAGTTCTGTATGTGTGTAGCATAGCTGTATGTGTGTAGCAGTGCTGGATAGTCCTCAGGATCGGTCATCAGCATCTCATCGGTGGAGGTCTGACACCCAGGACCCTCGCCGATCAGCTGTTTGAGAAGGCAACAGTGCTCCCATGAGCACCTTCTCTTTGCTTTTCCTAGGCCAGTGACGTCACGGTCATCGGTCACGTGGCCTAGGAGCAGCTCAGCCCCATACAAATTAATAGGGCTGAGCACGATACCAAGCACAGCAGCTGTACAATGTACGGTGCTGTGCTTGGTAAGCTGCGAGAAGGTAGAAGAGCCGGTACCTTCTCAAACAGCTGATCGGTGGGGGTCCCGGGTGTCGGATCCTCACCAATCAGATACTGATGACCTATCCTGAGGATAGGTCATCAGTATTAAAATCCTAGAAAACCCCTTTAATGTAGCCCTTTGGATATGTTTAGCATATACATTGGCTGCGTTTTCAGACGTACACATCAAAAGTAGGCTCCAAAGGTGTTTTGAACATAGCCTTACTTAGGCATTGTGTGGTACTCTTAGTGTGTAGAATGTTACTTCTGCAGTGTATGATGGTGGCACTGTATAGCATGGTTATTTAGACTGCTGAATGGGATTTTTGTGCATCATAACGTATGGTGCTTATAATTATGCATCATAACAGTAAGGTTGAGTTCACACTTCAGTTATTTGCTCAGTTATTTCCATCAGTTATTGTGAGCCACAACCAGTAGTGAAGCATACACAGAGATCAGGTGTAATGGAAAGATCTGCACATGTTCTGTACTTTTGACCCGCACCTGGATTTGGCTCACAATAACTGATGGAAATAACTGACGAAATACCTTAAATGCTATGAACACATTTGGGGTCATTTTTTATTATTATTATTATTATTATTATTATTATTATTATTATTATTGCATTGTACTTATTTTTATACTTTATTAACAATATGGAATCATTTTTTTGTGTACAGAGCTGAGATGCTCCACTAGCTGCCTGTGGATTTTCTCTATTTTCCGTTATCTGGGGAGCAGACGGACTCTTTATCTCTACTGTCTCACATTATAAACACTCATTATAGCTCAATCATTATCTTAATGATAAGAATGTGACTTAAATAAGTGTTTCTGACCTCTTAGTAGTTATAGTAGAGATAAGGGTTATTAGATGACACAAAGTGAATGTACCAGTCACACAGAAAAACGGTTAACCCTTGGTGTACATAGCCTTTAAGTGTGAACTTGGCCTTATTTGTACATTGGACAGGGTGCTGCATGATACTACCTACTACTTAAGGGTACCTGTCAGTGCACCCCACCATGTCTGCGTTTTGTAAATATGTTCATTACCTATGAGGTAACAATGCTGGAGCACCTTTATTTATAACTGTGCATTCTTATTCTGTTATTCCTCCTGGAAACATATGAATGAATTTACAACTGTTGGCTAGCATTGCCCCTGTCAATAGGGTGTGCCCCTACAAATGTCAGTACTGTCAACTGGACAGTTTCAAGACTGTGGGTGCACACCAAATCACCAAGGGAAATAGTAACACCCATTTGTAAATATGTTACTACAGTTCCTGGATGAGTGATAGAAGAATGACAACACAATTGTAAGAAAAGAGTATCCATAATTATTTTATGTGAAATGCATGTTTATTAAATCAGACAAGTCAGAAGAGCTGATCAGGTCGCTTTATGGCCAGCCCTGTATACTGTTTTTTAACCCTGGGCTTCCCAACTGAAATGGACCCATTACTGCAAGATGTCCATTCAAGTCGAAACTTTCCCTACAACATATTGGTTTTGCATAACACTGGGGACTTTGTGTGGTTTATAGGAAAGTTATAGGGGATTTTTCTATGAATGCTTTTGCCAGTATTCCATTCTGCACTTGAGCTCCTAGTACCACATTCACATCACCAACTGCTGTCTACACATGGTGTGATTTTATAACATTTTTATATGAAGAAACAAGCTCATGCTTTTATTATTTCATCTTTCTTTTTATTATCATTCCAGAGTGTAAAAGGATTTGCTTTTCCATTAAATTGCCATGTCAAAGGCATTTCTAATGTTCCACATAGTGCTTGATAAATCATCTTCCTACTTGAATGAGTCACCTTTCTCTTACAGCCTTCAGGCTCTAAAATCTAAGTATATTGCACAAATTCTTTTTCCATAGTTTTATTATATGTCAATGCTGCAATTTCTGGATAAACCAAGACAAAACAAAAGTTGTCTTTTACTTGCATGTCATGGAGGCAGCAATTTTGTTTGCTAACCTATTAGTCATAAACCCATTGCGGATAATTGACATGAGTCCCAATGTAACTGTCTTCAGAGATTACTAGTGAATTGGTATTGGCTATTAGCCATGAACTGGTATTGTCCATTTGTCAGGAAATATGGCATGTCATATGGCATGGAGACGATTATATAAAATATTCCTCTTCTGTAATTAGCTAGGTATAAAAAGAAAATAGTGGCCCATGCCTATAACAAAGTTGGGACCACTTACTTTTGGTAGCTTAGTTTCTAGAAGAACAGGACTTAAAAACTTGTTTCCTGAACCCCTTTCCATCTTTTAGCAAAGTATTGTCTGACCAATGGGAAATGCATTACTCTGTTAGCAACTATTGCTGAGACATTTGCGGTCACAGGCTAGAATCTAGTAACTACTATGCTGTCCTTTAATCGTCCCAATCTTTAATTCCATGAACATCTTCTATAGATCCTGGCTTGGTAACCAGACCTTTTTTCTCCTTGTAGCTGTTTCCTTGACTATCTCAACTAGACCCTTCTTTAACCCCCACAATCTTTAATTCCTTGACCAAACTCTTTACACATTGAGTTAGCAACTAGACCCTTTAAAGGGGTTATGCCATACCTTTCTTTTCACTCTATGGTGAATTTTCATCAATTACTCTACCCCCCATTTCTCTTTGGATTGTTTTTTTTTACCTCTTTTTCAGTTTTCTCTTATCCCCTGTGCTTGAATCCTACTTCCTAGTTTGCTATGTGTCCTGATATCAGCAGATCATGTGATACTAACCACAAACCTTGTTCTTACCAGTCAAGACTCCAATGCAGGATGTAACCTTCAGCAAGTGAATATCCAAACAGATTTGCCACAGGGTGCACAGATAGGTTAATTACTTTAGAAATCACAAACATTGTCTATAAAAAGACAAATGGAGTCACTGATGTACTATAAAAATATGAAAACTCTTTATTTAACACATAAAACGCGATCCCTGGCCCTTTATTTGGTCCTTATTTTGTTTGGTGAGTGTTTGCTTGCAAATGCATTATATTACTCTCTTTATGATGAGCATGAACAGCGCTTATTTTATTGAGAGATTTCCCACTGTGGGCCTTGTTTAACATCATATTTGCGGTGTTCAGCTATATGTGACTATATATTAGCACCTATATTGTTTAGCCATTATGGCATTTTGTTATTAGCGCAGTTACTTATCACATATATCTGACCCCATATAAGTCACCACTGTGGTATCATATGCTTCATCATAGTATTGTGTGGGACCCTTTTGGTATGCTTATTGTTTAGTCGTATTGTTATGTATGACTACAGCTCATTTTTTGATTACTGCACCATTATATTTCTATGTATGGGCCAGGGATGGTGTTTTTTCTGCACCGTCACCCTCCCTTTACAACATTAATTTTTTAACCTTTTTATGTGTTAAATAAAGATTTTTCATACTTTTATAGTACATCAGTGACTCCATTTGTCTTATTATAGACATTGTTTGTGATTTGTTTGGTTGGGAGTTTGTACTGTGATTTTCATTTGAGCCGTTCAGCTGCAGGTGGTGTAGTGGGTATTATTCTTGATATATTTTTTTACCCCGCTATCTACTTTGCAGAGGGTTGATTATTATATTTTCTTGAATAATTACTTTAGAATAAGGCAGTTTGTAGAAATTGTTGTATTTGGGGAAAGTGATATAACAGTGATATCTGTTGGGTGGGATACATTTATATTAGTGGCACAAGGCCTTTAACCATCTCAATCCAATTTATGTTTCCTTAAAGGGGTTGTCTGAGTTAAAAAAAAATAGCACTGTAAATCTGATGGGCAGCAATATATAACTAAGTTAAGCAAGTTAGTTAAGTAAAAAAAAATCTATATTTCCTCGTTTCCCTGGTTGTCTTCTGGCCTTTGTTTACATGCAATAACAACAATCTCTGCCCCTCCCCCTACTCTGCAAGGGAGTGAATACAAGTGCTGCCCTGAGTGACATGTCTGCCTGCTGGGATACTCATCAGCATGTAGTATGTGTAGGACTACAAGTCCCAGCTGTAGCATGTAGTATGTGTAGGACTACAAGTCCCAGCTGTACAATGACACTGCTGATACACACAGGATCTTCCCGCTACCTTTTCTTGTGCAATACTCTACAGATCTAGTCTGTCAGCTCCTGTGCCCAGCATTTGTCTCCTCACTGCCTGCAGCTACAATATTCAAGCCTTTATCTCTGAGTCTGTGATGGATAAAGGGGTTAAAGTTTTATCTGAAAGAATTCAGGGA
Source organism: Rhinella marina (assembly GCA_900303285.1). Classification (NCBI taxonomy): domain Eukaryota; kingdom Metazoa; phylum Chordata; class Amphibia; order Anura; family Bufonidae; genus Rhinella; species Rhinella marina. Next base: position 15,515 of record ONZH01003327.1, read on the forward strand.
GAGAGCAGATGACAGCTCAGCCAGTGCAGGGGGTGTGGCCAGCACAGTGACTTCTCATGTTGAGACTCTTATCTGCTTGTGCACGAAACATCAGGAGAGCAGGGAGAGAAGCTCACAGGTCGTGTGACCCTCAGTGAAATCTGATAAAGGGACCACTGAAGTTAAAGTAAGTGCACTGAAAGAACATTACATTTGCCTGGTTAGAAACATACAAAGGACAAAAAAAATTACTTGGACAACCCCTTTAACCAGCTTCTATAGATCTTGTCTCAACAACTAGAACCTCCTTTAAATACTTTGGGGGGCATTTATTCCGAATTATACACCACTTTTTGGTGTATTAACGTTGCAGATTTTGAAATTCACAGGAAAATCTGCGACTTTTTGCCGCTTACGCCACTTTTCCCGAGTGCCTAGAAAAGGCGGCGTGGTGTGGGTGGGGAAGAGGATGGGCCAGCAGGCCTGTCTCTTTTATCATTTTCCACTCCAGTTTTTGGCATGGAAAATGAGTTAAATCTATGCCAGCGAGGGAGCTGGCATAGATTTTAGTATGTTGCATGGCCTGCGCCTCCACTCCACATAACTTTGTCAGCCCAGAGGGACTAAGACCATCTAAATCACTGGCCTAAATAATCTTTGATTTATTGACCATTTTCTATAGAGCTTGACTTGACAAGATTTTACAAATGTTCTATATCATGAAGAATGTCAATCCAAGATAATTCCTTTCCTTCACTGACTGATCGATATAATAGCCATCTAGCCCCTATATTTCAATAGCGCTCAACACACCAATCTTTGGTGTACATCAATATAGATTTTGTTATCTATTGCCACCATTGTCTATGGGGATTGGAGATGACGCTTTCCCAACCGATCATAATATTGGCACCATATGGTTTGTACAGTCCTGCCTATGTTATGTACATGTGTACATTATATCTCATAGTCAAGCAAATAGCAATATATTTGTTCAGTCAATTTGAAACATTACATTAGTCTCTTCTTTGAGAGGTTTGCCCCCTAGAAGATCATTAAAGATCATTTCCCTGCATTTTTTTCGGGAGGGTTGTCTCAAGAAGATGTTACTATAAATATAGAATACATTGGAAATATTTGTAAAATAGACCCTTTGTGCCTGTGCAGAATCAAAATTGTCTACAAACATGAAATTAAATGGCTACACCACCATCTTCATAATCCACAGTTAAATACTGCCTATGGTAAAAAAAAAAAAAAGAGTTTATATCTTTGAAGTAATCCTTTATCCTTGAAAATGTAAGAAAATAAGTTGTCTTTAAGGCACCGAAATAGTCCAAAATTGGTAAATATTCCCTTTAATATTAGAATGCAAATGTGTTTGATTACATTTCAACCTTAGAAAAGTGTCGTCTGTATAACCCATCTGGATTACATATTTCAAGTCTTAGAATTTCTTCTGAAGATCCAGAATTGTTAGGTGCCCCCATGAAACCAACATCCTTCCTTAGACTTTGAGTGTACACGTAGCCTTGCTCTACAATTCTCTGATATATCTGCTATTTGCACAATGTCTTTGTAATTGGCAAAATGTAAATTGCATTACAAGAGACAGTTCAAAAACAAGGCCAAACATATTTTCCAAAAACAAAGTCCTGTAGTTTTTTTTAGATGCGATTAGACATAAGACGTGTGTTCAGCTTTTTGAAGAATGATCTTAACTTGCAAATCTTGCATTTTTTCTTTTTATTTGTGCTCTTTAAACGTCCATTTCTAATCCAGTTTTCTTCATCCTCTTCATCCTCCTCACTAGCCCATGGTCCCCATGCACCACCATTGAGTTCTGGATTGCCCCTTGGGTCCTCATTAGGATATCGCACTGGAATTGCAGTACGATTATAATAAGCCAATCGTGTCAATAATTCCTTAACCACTTCTGGCTTTTGTGCAGACAAGTCATGACGCTCATAAGGATCTGCTGTAATGTTGAAGAGCCATACAGACTTACGAGCTCCATCCGTATGACGCTCTAAATTCCACCAGGTTCCTGGGAAGTTGGTGACTGTCTGTGGTGGAATCCAGTCACTATAACCAGGATCTCCTGTTAACAATTTAAAATCTTTGACTCTTATGGAGGCTTGAATGGCAGTATTCCATATTCCCTGTCCTTCTTCCATGGACCCTGATTTGGCAAGGTTATACAAGGGGTCAATATTGTGTAGAATTTCAGTCCGAAGTGATTCCTTTCCTTCGCTGATTGATGGCCACATATCATAACCATCTAGGCCATCTGTGTCTGAAATGTTTCCACCTGCCAATTTTACTAGTGTTGGATACCAGTCTGTTATGTGCATTAACGTCCTACTAGACCTTCTTCTTTTTTTGATCAATGGGCTATGGACAAAACCTAAGCTCCTTATACCACCCTCCCAATATGTTCCTTTGCGGCCCCTTAAGGGCCAGTTACTTCCACCAGAGAATGTCTGACCTCCATTGTCTGATGAAAAGATGATAACACTGTTGTCATAGTAACCATACTTTTTCAATGCCCTGGTGATGTTTTTTACAGCTGCATCCATACAGGTTACCATAGCAGCATATTTGCGCCTTGCTACATTGCCCATATTCCTATATTGATATATGTACTCTCGAGGGGACTGAAGGGGGGTATGCACTGCCTGGAAAGATATGTATATAAAGATTGGCTGTTGTGGGTTATGAGCTGCCAATATGTGGCTTACACGTTGGGAGTAGAGAAGGGTAGAATACTTGCCTGCAAGATCCCAAGCTACATTCTCACCCTCATGTAAATCAAAGCCACATACTCCTGGCCCATCACAGTTGTCATAAGTGTAATAGTCCACATTGCCAGTCAAAGATCCAAGAAAGGTGTCAAAGCCACGTCTTGTTGGGAGGCATTCTTTCTTATAGAAGCCCAAGTGCCATTTTCCTACCATGTGTGTTGCATAACCAGCTTCCTGTAGTTTCTGGGGTAGTGTGACTTGATGAAGGGGTAAACAATTAGGTTGCCGTGGACGAATAATGGAGTGTTGTAAACCGGTATGGATCTGATACCTAGAGAAAAACGAAAATGACAATCAGAATATATTTACAGGAAGAATGCAGCAGAAGACAATGGGCTGAGAAAGGGTCAATAGAATCAGGTCAATGAGTTAATGTTTCAAAAAGGGATAATTGGAGGAAGGGTTATTTCTGCTTTTGGCAGTATGTGAACCATGGAGATCTACTGATAATGATAGATTACACCTCAGGTGATTACGTTACTTGAAAATCGTCTCAGCACATCTCCATCTCTATTATATATATTAAAAAACTGTGTTACAAAGAAATCAATATGGTTAATATGCACATACTGTATACCTTGTTCCATATATAGGAATAATGAAGGCTACAAAGAATATAGGGATTACTGAATATTCTTATAATTATTTTTGGTTTGCAATAAGACTGAAATTGGAGTTCAGTATGATGGTTCAATTTTAGGCTAGTTTCACTCATGTGGCACAGCAATCCAGCAGGCTATTCTGGCAGCCTGCCACAGTTCTCTGGACTGGCATAGCCAGATAGCGGTGAGTGCCCGTTGGCTATAATGGGAACCAGAGGGGATCCGGCAGATCCTTTGTATAAATGGCAGGATTCGGCCGGTCTAAAATTGCTGCACACAGAGGATTTTGTCTTTCCAAATACTGTAATTTATGCCAGGGAGCGGCCAGAACCCATTATAGTCCACAGGGTCTGGCAGGCAAGCAGAACCTGGCTATTCTAGATCCAGAGATCTCCGGCCAGAGCAGGCTGCCGGATGTGTGAAAGTAGCCTTACATAGATTAAGCTAGGCTTTCTGTGGCAATGATTCAGTTTGTTGCTTGCTGATATGCATACTTGGATTTGTAATTCAGTGGTCCAATCATTAGCTGCTGCTTGTGGGCCCCTCTCTCTTTTAAACAAGCAAAACTGTATGTATCCACGTGATTTATTGAAAATGTTATAATAATCTCTGTCACCCTCCCCTTCATTTTAGTACCTGGGTACATGCCACTTTAGTACCCATCCCCCCATTTATGTCTCTTCATCATGCATGAGTGAGCTATGACCCATAAAAATGCATTGTATCTCCAAATGCATAGAGGATAATGATCAAAATAAGCATTTTCCCCAATTCTTGGTTGTTGCAGTGCTCCTGACATCCACAAAATAACATTCCCATTGACAAGAAAAAGAAGAAAGGAAAAAATACAAGTATAATGTATCAAGGTTGGTAAACTACTGCTTCTATAGACAGTTCCGGGTCTGTTTTTAATAATATTGCCCATTGATTTAATGTGATCTTTGACATTTTACATTTCTTTTCAAGCACAATTTCTTCTTCCTCAGTTTTAATACTCCTCGAGCGAGTACAGCATTGACCTCTTTTCTGGTGCACAATACAGCTGTCGTTGTGAAACAGCTGGAGAGCTGGAAGTTGCCTATTCCCCGTAGAAAGTCATATATTATTCACAGTAATGTTGTACTGCTATAATCTGTAACCTTTTAGGTTAGCTGAATAACCTATGGGGCCACGAGCTAAAGCAAAATATGAAGATCATCACAATTGTGGGAATGTATAACCATATATTTAAAAATGACTGTCCAGTCCTCCAAATGGGTCCAATCTGAGTCAAATGAGGGCTGCATCATTTAAAGTAAAAAAAATTTTTTTGGTTCCCATGCCCAGAGACTCCGCTTCCACAGAATGGATTTCAGGGTACAAACAATGTTGAGGACATCACCATTGTCTGCCCCCCAGTTCACAGCTGGTGACTAGGTAAATTAAATTAAAGGTTATTTTTTATAAGGGTTATTATTAGGCATGCAGTATTGTTGGACGACCTGGCATCAAAACAGAGCTATAGAAGGGACATCAAGGGTTTAGTCACCAAGAAGTGGGAGCTCCCCTTTTGGGGCGGGTGCTCCGCTTTTAGACAGGGGTAGCCAAGGGAGAACTCAGGACTTAGACCCCTACTTCTCAGGTGGAACCAGGATGGACTATTCGATCTCCAATGATAGTGGACTATTGAACTTGTGGACATTAATCTACTCTACATCGTTATCCATCTGAAGACCTGAAGACAGGCTGGGTGTGAAAAACACATGCCCCATTTTAGGACCTGAAATCAATATATTTCCTAAGCTCAGATTGTGATACCGGACCTATTATGATTTTATAATTATATAATTTTTGGATTCAGTGTGGAATTTTAGTCAATATTATTAAAGGTTAATTTTTATAAGAGCTAGTATTTCAATTCTGTGATAGCTGTCTAGGTAAAGACATCCATAGTCATAATACTCTTGCTTCACATCACTTGTGTAATCTTAGACAAGAAATAATGTAAACCCTTAAAGGGAACTTGCTGCTATCAGTTTCATGATGCCCTAGCAATGTTCAACATGAAACATGAAATGAGGGGCCAAATTATCTCATGTTTTAGCATTGATCAAGACACATTTATGTCAAATTAAAGGAACTATTTTGTATTAGATAATTGATATGCTATGAAATTTCAATACATCATTATTAAAGGGGTTGTCCTATTACAAAAAATGTAACCCCTATCCAAAGGAGGGGCCTAAGTGTCTGGTGGTCTATCTGATCAGTAGATTGGGGGCCCACATTAGTGATCGGTGGGGGACCCAAAAGTTTGACCACTGCCAATCAGACACCTATTTCCCCTCCTGCAGACAGGGGATCAGTTGTTGTAATTTGACAACCCCATTTAATGTGGCACAGAGACAGAGATATCTATAAACAAGAGACAATGATCATTCATTCAGCTGCATCTCCCCCAATGCCATCATGAACTGTTAGATTTAGACAAACAGATATGTTAATTCTATGGTGGGAACCAGGGCAAGTGACTGCCAGAAACCTCTAGCAGCACATTTTCTTGGAGGAGACAATAGAAATTAGAAAATTTGAAATCTAGCAGAGGCTGTCTGTGTTAGGCTGGCAGTATAATATACATAGAATATTCAATGCACTAACAAAATAGATGCAAACAATATATACTGTACAAACTAAGCCCTCATTTTTACAGTATATATTGTTTGCATCTATTTTGTTAGTGCACTGAATATTCTTTTTTTGTGATTTACTTATATATGTAGCCATTGACATCCGCAATCATTACTATTATAACTATTACTATTACTATTATATCATGCAGGATGTTTATCCTTTTTGTTTAGTTTATAATTTACATAGCTGTGGGCTGTACACTGATTAGGACAACAGCTATCTCTCCCTACACCCTATACTCCCCTCATACACATGCACACTTGGCCAAGCATGTATTGTTTTGAATAAGGAGAGGGCATAGCCTCTGCCAAACTCCTCTGGCAGAAGCTTATCACCCCTTGGAATAAATGAATTGGTGAAATTCAACAGCCCAATTCTCCTTTCCCCTGAAAACTGCCTGCGGACAGAGTCAGGAGGCGCCCATAGCCATTAGATGGTCAGCCGCCCCTACCGAAGTCAGCAGGTAAATGTGTGATAGATATGGGTTTCACATCTGGAAATCTCACCGGTCTCTAGAACTCCCTCCACCCCACCCCAACTCTAACCTGTCTTAATGCAGCAGTCATAGGGGGTCATAACTACAGAAACTGCAGAGCTGGCTATCCTATATCTACATCATTTCCATAACTCCCATACAAGTGATTGGGAGTTAAGGCAAGAGTATAGCACAGCAAGTATGTAACCTGCCATCATGGATATAAAACTGACATTAGAATCTGACAAAGGTGTTTCTGAATAATGGAACAATGGCAGTATTTTAAGCCAAAGAGTGGAAAATGTGTGTTTTTCTCAGTAGGTTGGGCATTATAATTCTAATTGACAGTGCAGATATTAGACGATAGATCAGATGGAGGAGAAACACAATCTAGTTCATTGGGCCAATGAGAAAGTACATTGAGTGGTGGAATTGAAACATCTGTGTGTATTTGTTGGTAGAAAGTCAGTCCTCAAGGCATGTCCATAAATCATTGGATTAATTAAACATAATGAGAAGACACATACACATATGATGGTGTGATCACTAAAGTGCTCAGCACTTGAGAGGATACATGTGTGCTCATAGGCTCCTATGATGACTGTTGTTTAGTGGTAACATTACATGCCAAGAAGACAAAAACTAAATATTCATGAAAATGTTATGTTAAGTAAAGGTTAGTGTAATTCTAAGGGTGATCTACTGAGTATTGTAACCTTGCTGTGAAACAATGGAAAGTGAGGTCTTTACCACCAACTCATACTGCATTCTTTGAGAACCCATATAAAATTGTTTGGATGAGTCTGCTCAAGACACCCTTTCCATGTTCCAGCTTTCTAATTGGTAGAGCTTCATTGCACAAGGACAAATATCTTTGTTTTGGACTGTAGCCATGTGTGTGAGCCTTTTCATCACCCAATGCTCTGCAGGTAAGCACATCCTATCTTTCCTAGAACCGTTCCACTGGGAAATCTATGTGCACAGCAGAAACTCTACACCCGAAGGCAGAATGGTCCTTGTGAACACCAAGAACACAGAATAAGTACCTTTTTGTGTTTTAACCCATTCAATACACATTTACTGAAGCTGAAAACATTATTGTGTGCAGGATCTTGAGCTTTTCTACACTTAGTCTTTACATTCTACTGTCCTTCATCAGAAGAGTTAATATCAAACTGGAAGGGGGCCAACACAGTTCCTTACTTGGCAAGAGCTGCTGGCTACACAAGCCTTCTCTTGTTTACACATTCAGTAACTTTAGTCCCTAAGCAATTGGCCCTCTAGGAAGTCTACTTCTGGCATTTGCCAACTGAATTTCCACTAGATCTGTATGAAGGGGCTACAATGAAATAGCTAAATAGTCAACATTATACATAAGGCTATTCCAGTCTTTGACAGATTGGAACATTGTAAAGAATTAAAAAATAACAAAAACAACAGAAAGTGCACAAGCAGCAACTGCATTTACAAAAATACTTGCAAATATTAATATTATATGTTGTGTATTAAAGTGTTAATTTCAATTGCTCAATATGACAACGCTTTCTTACCTGCCAGTGATGAGCTGACTACGGGAGGGAGTACAGATAGGTTGAACATAATAGTTTTCCAGCTTGACCCCCTCAGCTGCTAACCTGTCTAAAGTGGGAGTTTGTATGTCCGATCCATGGTACCCTATGTCATGGTAGCCTTGATCATCAGTCAAGATGAATATAATGTGTGGAGATCTAGAAGAAGTTGGTGCCTGAAGCGTGGAAGGATCATCACCAGGACTGTCCCCAAGTACAGAAGGTTTCATCCAGTCCCAGGACATGTAACCGAAACTTAACAGGCTGACCAGTGAAAATCCTGTTAGGGTTTGAACAGCCATAACCAAGCTCCAAGAACACAACCAGTAGATAATTAGGATAAAACAAAGACTAATTGGAAAATCTATAGTGCATCATGGAAAACCAAGTTCTAAACAATAATCCAGTGTCCTACACAAAGTAAATCAAATTCATATTATTAACATGAATGGTTATTCCGTAGTGTTTGCAGAATGAGAACAGGTATGTTTTCTTGAAGAAGTCATAGGGAAGTCACATGCAAAGATGTTCTGCACTCAGAAGAACTTTTTGGAATATTGCCATCAACACGTGTCCACAAGAAGTCCTCACCTGGGAAATTCTGCAATCATGTGCACAACGGGGCTACAGCAAGAGTTAAATATGTACTCATGATACTAAATCAGTTTCTTTCTGTTCCTTGAAAGCAAAGCAATTCGCAATGTACATGGGTTCGATGGTTTGTTGTTTTGTTTTCTTATGAAGTATGACAATGTGCAAAATATCCACAGTCTTCTGACCACAGGCTGAGAAGTTCAGTTGATCATGAACCCAAATTGCTTGTATTTGTTTTTTAATCCTAGATTTTGAGAAGTATTTTTCAGATGCGTCCATCAATTCTAGTCCTGCATCCTCAGGGTCCAACACTATTGCAGAACTTTTTTTTAGTGAGTCAAGCAGAGCTGCCAAACGTATGGGATGAATTTGTGTCCCAGCCAAGCAGGACTCTGGATGATTTCCCTAAAGTTATCTGAATACTCGCTCAGCCGGGGGAGAGAGTTGCTCTTTAGACAGCAGTGACAGAGGTGTCCAAGTAAATAAGTAGTAGTTAGAGCATCTGTCTGGATGTGGCAGGCACTGGGGGTTTAAGGAGAGCTCGGGATGTTGGTCCCTCCCAGTTCCTCTGCTCCGAAAGAGAAGCATCTAAAAGTCAGCCTGGGACACTTCAGGGTCCTAGTGTGCTTCCTTTTTCCTATTTCCCTAGCAGATTCAATAAACTGTACAGAAATTACCCAGCTTTTCATACAGTAGACAAATGAAGGCAAATGTTCAAGATCACAGATGTTTTATTTTGAGGTCACGTAGCCATTGCCACCACCCTAGGAATTTAGTCATTTATAACTCATCACTTTACTATAGGAAGTTTCTACAAGTTATTTATGACACTTTAAAAGGAATCTGCTTCGACTGAGAACCTTTCAAGTGATATCTGCAAACCCAACGGCCCTGGCTAATTGAGGACATGTCCTACATTTAGTATACGGATACAAAGAAAGTTTTCGTCTCCCTACATCTGGGTCACATTTCATTACCTGGAGTTACATGAAGTGTTTTGTGCCACATTTCACTCTGGCTGAGTTGTTCATACAGGAAGCAGACAAGACACAACAAATATATTTCATTTGTCACCAGAGCGTGGAAACTCCCATGGACTGAAATGGGAATTTGTGGCATAATAAAACTTGGCATTGGTCACTGTAGTTAACTCCCCTCCTCTTCTAGGAACCAGGGAGATCTTCAATAAATATCAGCTGTCTGCCTGCCATGGAATATGTGCCACATCATGTCAACAGATTTACATAGGAAATTGTGCAAAAGTCAAGTAATACAGAGCAAAACAAAGGTATGCTTTATTATATTATGGTATTCTGTGTTTAAGATAAAAGTAAGAACAGGAAGATTACAAGCCACATATACTGTACAAAGAAGTTAAAAGGGGTTTTAAAGGCTCCTAATATTGATGACCTATCCTTGGCACAGGGCATCCTTATCCAATTGGTGACGGTTTAACACCCCTTTGATCAGTTGTTCCCTGCAACTAGTATTTGGAATGGATCTGGAAGCATATTCCCATTCAAGTGAACAGAAGCTGAACTGCAGAAACCCAGTGCAACCACTATACTATGAATGGAGCTGTGTGCAGAAAACAGCTCATTGCTGTGAGTGCCTGGGGTCGGACCCCCACCAATTGGATATTGATGGCCTATTCTGAGGATAGGTCATCAATTTTAGGAGCCTGCAAGCTCCTGTAAAGGAATAGCTGGGATTACAAAGCAAGCTTGTTTGTTTTTTTCAGAAACAGTGCCACCATTGCCCATAGGCTGTATTTGGTATTGCATCTCAGCCCTGTCACTTTAATGGGCTGAGCTATAATACCCCACAATTCAGGGACAAGGATGGAGCTGTTTTGGGGGAACAAAAAGACTGGTTTACCCCAAGTTACCTCTAAATAGCACTCTGCATACAGCTGGCTTACTGTAGCACTGCCATAGGCAAATGGCCTAAAATCCTGTTCCCAATGTCCTACACCAGGGGTCATCAACTTTCGGCACTCCAGCTGCTGTAAAACTACAACTCCCAGCATGCAAACATGCTTAGCTGTTCCACAGATGTGAATAAAGCATTCTAGGAGTTGTAGTTTCTGAACAGATGGAGTGCCAGAGGTTGCTGATCCTTGTCCTACACCATCTAATCATCCTGCTGCACTGATTCAGCATTGTTTATATATTGTACGGCTGCATTATCTATGTATACTATATGACTGCATTGTGTATGTTTATTATATTGCTTATTTATGCACTTTTTTGTGAGGTCATTGGTTTTGTCAAGCTAGCGCCTGCATGTACACAAAATAACAGAATACTAACAGTGAAGACCAGTGTGCTACAGAAATAGCAGCTGTATCTAAATAACTAAAACTAAATAAACTATGCAGATCTGCCAGTGTACTTAAAGCAGGAGGTGCAATTTAAAGTAGTTGTACAAGATTTATTATGGCAACTTGCCTGCATTCTTCTAGAAACAGCGTCACACCTGTCCATGGGTTGCATCTGGTATTTCAGCTCATTGAAGTGAATGGTGCTGAGCTGTGATATCGCACACAACCCATAGACAGGTGTGGTTCAATTATTAGGAAAAATCAGCCTTTTTTTCTAATCCTGTACAACCTTTTTAACATTTTTAAATTTTAGATTAACAAAGGAAGATATTTTTTATCCTTTAAAAAATAGAATAGACCAGACACATACTCAGCCAGGGGTCGACAGTGAAAATATCCAAAACTGACTTGTCATTTTACTTCCTTCCCTCTCAGATATTTCACACCACAGTCTAGTAGCCCTCTTCCAATGGGATGTAATGTAATACAAACTTAACAGCAAGGTGATAGTTGTGGCAACAGCCACTGGAAGTAGTAAAAGTTTGGACTGCAGAGTATAGTTCACTCACAGTGCCAATGGATCCAGAGAGAAGAGTTGGGAAAACATTGACAATTCCTTGCTCCTTAAAATGTTGTAGGTTCAGTAAAGTGGACGGAACACCTTGTTGATATCTTACATTACTTACCCTACTTACTTTGCCAGAGCTGCAGTCTCAGTTATACTACAGCGCTGATCTGACTTTATACCAACAATGCACAGAAATCTAATGTAGCAACATGTAACTGCTCCATCACAATATAATGGTCCATCTGAGCTGTTATAGGCAGACTGTTTTCAATGACAACCAGTAGAATTGTGAAACTAGCTCTGGATTATAATGTGTCAGCACCAGTTATATAAATAGCAAATGTTAGGTGCGGGACTTCTTACAAGTTTTGCATTGGCACCAGGAGCATCAACTGGAAACTTAAATTGGCTCTGGAAAATAAATAAATAAATAAAAGTGGCCCCATATTGTAGGGGGTCCACAATGACAGAACACAGGGCCAGCAATACTGTAGTGCAGCCCAAAATACCTCACCAACAGAACAAAATACCACAGTCCAGAATAAAATACTGGCGCCCCAGCTATAGTATTCAACTGTGTTGCTGTTCTGAGGACAGCAATACAGTTGAATACAAGAAGGCACTTTCTGCTGGCAGCTAGATGCATAAGTACTTGATTCATCTATCATTAATTAACCCTTTCAGTACCAGAGGTTTTTTCGGTCATGCATTTTCGTTTTGCGCTCCCTGCCTTCAAACAGCCATAACTCTTTTATTTTTTCTGTTCACATAGCTGTATGAGGGCTTGTTTTTTGCGGGACAAGTTGTACTTTCCAACGCCACCATTTAATATTGCATATGGTGTAGTGGGAAGCGGGAAAAAAATTCCAAATCAGGTGAAATTGCAAAAAAAACGCTATTCCGCTACAGTTCTACGGGTTTCTTATTTACAGCGTTCGATGTGCATTAAAACTGACCCGTTACTTTCATTCTACTGGTCAGTACGAATCCGGCAATACCTAATATGTATAGTTTTTCCTGCGTTTTGATAGTGAAAAAATAATTAGAAAGTTGCCCTTCATTTATGTGTACAGAGCTGTATGGGGGCTCATTTTTTGCGGGACAATCTGAAGATTTTATTGATACCATTCTGGGGTGTGTGTGACTTTTTGATCACTTTTTATTTAATTTTTTTTAGAAAAAAAAAGCGACAAAAAACGGCAAATCGCCATTTGGACGCTTTTTTCCGCCACACAATTCGCCGTATTGGATTTTTTTTTTATATTTTAAAAGTATGGGCGTTTTCGGTCACGGTGATACCCATGATGTCTATATTTAGTGTTATTTAGGTATTTATTTTTTACTTATACGGAAAGGGGGGTGATTTGAACTTTTATATATTTTTTATTTTTTATATATTTTTTTAAAAAAAAATTTATTTTTTTTTTTACTATTTGAAAGCTCTAATATGAACTTATATATTGTGGCTTTTTTTTTTCTTTATGAGCAATCATGGATTTTCTAGACTCAGATAAATCGATGAATTGCTCATCTCTTATCCTGGCCTGCCATCTAGTGGCCAGAATAAGAATTGCACTTTGAAAACTGTAATCCTCACCAGCGAGGATTACAGTTTTCATACGGTGTACAGACACCCTGATTGGCCACACGGGGTGTCTGTACACCACCCGGAAGCGAACGCTTCCGGGTTTAGACGCAACTAGATGCCGTGATCACGTGTGATCACGGCATCTAATCGCCCAGGAAGACGCCACCGATGTAGTAAGTAGCGGCAAGTCTCTGCTGTTAGAAACAGCAGAGACTTGCCGGCCATGACGCCCGCCGCACCCGCGAGCGGGCGCCATGTGCCCGCATCGCCCCAGCGCCGTACATGTACAGCGCTGGTACTGTAAGGGTTAATGCTGAGAGCATCAGATCGATAATTTCTCAGTGGAGCGCTTGGGCAGCCCCCTGGGCATCGCCCCTCCAGGAAATTTCCATGTACGGTCTATAGCTGGTCCACCTCTGAGGATCAAGTTATGTCTCTGCCAGAAGAATTCCTTGCTCCAAACTTTTCCATAGACCTAACATCCAAATGTCAACAACTAGGGCAATAATGTACAGTATACACCATCCAAATGTAGATGTTGACAAAATGGAGGTCTCTAAGTCCCTATGTCGTACTACAACTAACCCATTTCTGACCACAAAATGAGACATCTCCTCATTCACTTTAATCTATGCCATGTTTAATAGTCAGCTGATCCAGCATGGCACCATACCATCTAGGCATATCGCGCCACAAAATCTGATCAGACAGACTTGAAGTCAGGAGTATCAGTACATCACAAATAAGTGCTCTAGGTCTGTGTTACCCCCAATATGGTACATGTGTGCAATAATAATGGAAATTCAAGAAGAACCTGACTCCATAACATATCCCGAACCCAGATCCTCCAGACATGGGACAGTACATAACTATGGAGGGGACTATGTGTATTACACTATTATTTTTGCAGTATAGTGTTTTGTAGGCATTGGGAAGCGTAGTGTTGGGAGTAACAGCAGGTTGACAATGTTGGGACACCAGGAAGGGAAGGAGGATCAGAAAGTGAGGAAACGTCTGTGTGCCAAACTCTGCAGAGACGAGACATGGCTGAAACGAATAATCAAAGTGGTCTGGTCTGAATGGAGATCATGAGGAAAGAGAACATCTACATCAGAGGAGACATCCCTAGATGTAATAAGATATGTGGAGCTGTATTTTATTAACAAATATTTTGTATTGTGTGGTATTTGAAATTAATGTGGACCATCAACTGGAAATTTTTTCTATGAACAGTCTGTACATCCGGACATGTCTGAGACCCCTGGTGTTGCTGTTGCATTACAACTTCCTTCATCCTACTCAAGCTAGTTCTACTACAAGCACTGTTCAGTGTTTCAAGGACCATCACATCCTTGGCTTACATCTTACAATTTCACCAGCAAAGGAGATAGACGTCAAACTATTTAATCATTTGGGTTACTTTCATTGCCCACAATACATTTACCAGACCACCTCATTGTGTTTCTCTCTGAAGTATCAGATATGGTACTGTTTCTACTGACCTCTGATTCAATAGGATGTGCTGAGAACAGGCTTTGTTTTCCAGACATGTGGCAGCTGGCACCAATCGCATGGGACATTGTAGGGCATATTATTCAGTTACAGACACTGGGAAGCGCCAAGGGGCAAATTCCTGCATGTTGCCCAGCTGTAAGTGTAACACATGTTTCCACACAATGAAAGATAAAGCAAAGTCTGGAAGTATAAAAAGAAGAGTACTAAGCAGGCAAAGACGGGCAAGGATTTGCCAGACATGTACATCTACAGGTTAAATATGTTTCTCTGTGCTCCTGCATTTTCCAACATATTCAGCCTCAGTGAAGTGATCCTTTTGTCTGCTTTTTTTTCTACGGCTTACAGTTAGAAATGTATTTCTTGACAATAAAATTAGATTTAGGCATGGTTCTGTAAATGTCAATAAAACAATTTAAAAGGAGAAAACCTTTTTTCCCTTTTTCCTCTTAAATCCTCCATTAGTTGCTGATTCTGCTGACGTCTGTACAGACCTTTGGTTGTAGATCAGAAACAGAAATGCCAGCATATCTAGAATATGTAATTCAGAGCTTTTGGGTGGCAAGTCATTTTTTGCTATTTAGTCGTACTATTCAACATTCCTGAATCCTGATGTTTTGCAGGGACTGCAGGTCAAAAATGGAATTCGAATCCAAAAACAAGGAGATTTTTTCCCCCCTTTGGCATGTTCTCCTGGTTTTGACTAGCAAAGCAAACATGAAAAAGCGCTCGGTGTGAACACAGCCCTAGTTAATTCTAAAGTGTTTGTCTATTGCAGCGATTGTTTAATTCATACACTTCTCATTGCAATTAAAGGGGTTGCCTCACTTCAGTCAATAGCATTTATCATGTAGAAGACGTTAATACAAGCCACTTACTAATGTATTGTGATTTTCCATATTGTTTCCTTTATTGGATGGATTCATTTTTCCATCACTTTATACACTACTCGTATCTATGGTTACAACCACCCTGAAATCCATCAGCAGCAGTGGAGGTGCTTGCACACTATAGGAAAAAGTGCCTGTCTCTCTATTGGTCAGGACTGTGTCACCACACATAGGCTACTGCTTTTTCATATGGTGTGCAAACATGACCACCACTGATCGATTGTAGGGTGGTCGTAACCATGGAAACAAACAGTGTATAATGTGATGGAAAAATGAATCCAGCCAGCAAAGGAAGCAACATGAACAATCACAATATATTAGTAAGTGTCTTGTACTAACTTTATCTATTTGCGGAATTGAGACAAGCCCTTTAATGGATTGTCCATGTAGTGCATAGACCGACCGATCCCCCCCCCCCCCCCCCATTGTGGCAGAGGGGTTAGGTTAAGAAATTGGCATGGAGGGGGATGCCATAATTTTTCGCCTCAGGTACTGTAGGTATAGGTATATAGGTAAAGGCTAGGTATACCCCCCCATGAGAGATGATGCACCATACATTGATTTACAGTACCCTAATAGTTTTTGAAAATGTGGTTTGTAAAGCAGGCAATCTCTTTTGCACGACTGTATATTTCTTTGGTGTCCTATCCGATTTTAAAGCAGAAAGCACACTGACCTATACAATTCGATGGGGCTTTCACTGATATGTGTGCCCGATCTCAGTGCAGATCCTATTCTTGTCCATTTTGTATTGATGGGAGTGAGAAAAAACAGAATACACATGGAAGCTATCCATTTTTCAAGGATATGAAAATTGGTCAACAACACGTTTGTGCCCCTGTTTGACAGACACCCAAAAAAAAATATGTAATTTCCCAGACAGATCCAAACCAGGGGTGCTCCACCAATGAGGCCAGGTGAGACGATCGCCTCAGGCAGCGGCAGGAAAGGGCAAAAGGGGGGCAGCAAAAGGGCCATGGGCAATGAGCACTTTCATTGTAGCAGAGGGGTTAGGTTAAGAAATTGGCATGGGGGGGGTGGCCATCATTTTTCGTCTCAGGCAGCAGAAAGGCAAGGTGTACCCCTGATTCAAACATATACTCTACAAACAAAAAATCTATGTCCATGTCTTTCTACCTGATAGCCTAGACTTTATAGTGCATGAAAAATGGTGTTCAGACATAAGTCTGTTAAATGCCTTGTATGTAATCAGAACAATAGAAGCCTATGGGAATTCTAAAGTACCTTGTTTGTACCTTTTACTGTGTATACAGTTTGATGACATTAACCAAAAAAGTTGAACTGTGCCTAAGGGCCCATGCACATGATCGTATTAGTGATCCATGTAATACAGGACCCTTTATCTGCTATGTGGTCTCACTGTACCCTCATGGGCCCCTGCTTTTACCACAGGTACACAGAGTTTTTCCCTCACAGATTCAGTATGAATAAGTAAGATTCATTATTAATAAATAAGATGCACCATACAGCGCAAACAGAGTGCCTACAAATCAAAATGTAGGGACGCCATGTGCTGTTCTACATTGTCCACGTACGCATCTTTGGCTGTATGACTGCTTTCATACAAAAACAGCGCCACACCTGCCCATAGGTGGTATTGTAGGTCTGCCTTTTCAAAGAACTCATTGTCAGGTTTGGTTTGCCATTTACCCTGCAACTGGTGGTTTGGTGCTAGCAGGTTCCATGAAGTGACGCCAGACAGACCGGAATGGACCTGCAATGAGAGATCTTCTCTTTTCATAGTGAGAATGTGGGCTAGATGAGTATTGTGGAGTATATAAGGGAGCACTATACTTTCTTGAGGGCACATATGGCAGCATCATATTGTGTGAAGTGAACATGAGGTTGCATTATACTGTGTAGGGTCACCATAGTAGAAGTGAGACAGGTTGAGGCTTAGTGGTGTGATGAGGCTGATCTTAGCAGTGGAATGGGGGCCTCCAGAGTTAACTTTGCTTGGGACCCCAGATATGACAAATCTACCCCTGACTGAGGGCAACATAATCAAGGACGGACTGGGAACTTAAAATGGTCCTGGAAAAAAAAACCTAAAAGTTGGCCCCATGTTGTAGGTGGGTCCAAATTTCTGTTGTCCCTACCTACTTTTTTAACACAAGTAGGTAGGGACAACAGAAGTAGGCAGGCCCAGCAATATCATAGCGCAGGAGAACCAAATACCACAATGCAGCACAAAATACTGCCACTCTAGCCATAGCATTTAACTGCATCACCATCCTGAGTATTGAGATACAGTTGAATTCAGGAGAGTACCTGATGCATCTGGCAGTAATAATTGCTGAGAGAATTAGGTCATTATGTACCTGGTGAGGTGGGCTTGGGTGGCCCCCTGGACATCAGCCCACTGGAAAAATTCCCTGTAGAGTCTATGGACATTCACTCATGAAAATAATGTTGTGAAAGACATGCAGATTTCATATTTCATTAGCCTGTCACTCATCACCTAATCTAAAGTAAGAGAATATACATTGAATTCCAGCCAGGGAAGAGTCCTGCTTATTCATGAGTTACATACCTCTCTCCATGCCTACCCAACAATGATTGGCAGTTCTCTCCTTAGCTTTCTTTGTAGGAGAAAACTGTTAGCTGTCGGTAGGTGGGTTGGTGAGGAGAGTATAATATGAATAACCATAACTCTTTTTCCGGCAGCCTGTAACCCATCTTGTGGTGCCAACTCTTTAAGGTCACAGCATGGTTTGGGACTTAAAGACAGTGATTTTTTAGTGTATTCATCTTTGTTTCATATATATATCTAATATATAAAGCTGAGTGTATGTATGTATGTGTGTATGTCCGCTAAAGGAATCCGCACCGTTGCAGCTACAATCACGAAATTTGGCACACAGGTACATCAGGTATCCGGGAAGGTTTTAGAATGGGTCTCAGCTCTCCAGAACGTACCGTTCCTGAGATATTCCCAAAAAATGCATTAGCCAATAGAAGCCTGGTCACATGACCCTTATCAGCCAATAGAAGCTCGCAGGCAGTTAGTCTCCACATTCACACACACACTGTTCCATACCAGGTTTCCATAACAACCCAGCCATTTTCCTTCACTGCTGTAGGTCTACTTTAAAGGGGCAGAGCGCTGTGGATGACACTGTTAAAGGGGTATTCCGGTTACCATAACTATAACTTATGTTTTAGACTAATTCATCATCAATCATTACCTAATATAATCTAAATTTCACATATTTACCATTCAGTAGTAATAAAAGATGTTTTCTTCCACTGCTACCCACTGTGTTTCCTCATAAATCACCATGGCATCGACCTGTAATTCAGGCCACCCTCAAAGGAAGGACTTAAAATCCCCACCCCCAGGTCCCGCTAAGCCACGTCCCCGAATCAATCAGGCCACGCCCCTTCTACTCCGCAGCTGACGGGGATCGAAAAAATGAAGGTAAGAATTAACTCCTGTCAGCTACAGGGGTGGGAGGGAGGGTGACTTTCTCCCTGCAGCTAATGCTCAGACTGCACAGTGCTGCTGTCTGAGAGTGAGCTGTTCAAAAGGACATACCTGTCCTCCGTCCAGGCCCTGCGCATGACGGAGGACAGGGAGTCTGAAAGCCGGACTGTCCAGCCTAAAACCGAACCTCTGGCCACCCTAGGGGCAGGCTGATGTTAGGGTGGCCAGACGTCCGGTTTTAGGCTGGACAGTCCGGTTTTCTGGCTCCCTGTCCTCCGTCCGGCGCAGTGCCTGGACGGAAGCAGGGATGTCTACCCTTTCAGTAGCTCATGCTCAGACAGCTTCTCCTCCGTGTCTTTACGGAACCAGGGGGCGTGGCCTCATGTTTAGGGGTGTTGCTTCATGGGGACCGGGGCATGGCTTCACGTTTGGGGGCATGGCGGTGAGGTCCGGCTTTCTGGGGTGAAGACAGTGGCCACCCTAGCTGCTGTGGAGGTCCCAGTTAAAGGGGAGGGCACTGTGGATGTTACTGTTAAGGGGCAGGCTGCTGTGGAGGTCACTGTTAAAGGGGCGGGCACTGTAGAGGTCACTCTCGATATCTTTTAACGACACACACACAAACATTAAATAAAATAGATGAAATATACCTGGGCGAAGCCGAGTCCTTCTGCTAATAAATATATATATATATATATATATATATATGAGATAGATTTGGATATAGATAGATATATACATTATACAATGTATTCGGGAAATCTTCAGAGTCAGACCCTTTCACAGTTTGCACTTTATTATGTTGCGGGCATGAGCGAAAAATCAAGTTTTCTCCCATCAGTCTGCACTCAATACTTCATAATGAGAAAGTAAAAACAGAACTTTAGATATTTTTGCAAATGTATTACGAATGATAAACTAAAATTTTGCATGGATATACGTATTCAAACCCTTTGCTATGGCACTTGAAATTTAGTTCTGGGGATTCCCATTTCTCTTGATGTTTCTACCTGTTTGGAGTCCACTTATGGTAAATTCAGTTGATTGGATATGATTTGAAAATACACACCCCTGTCTTATAGCTGAGAATGCATATCAGAGGAAAAAACAAGCCATGAGAAGGAAAAAATTGCCTGTAGAGCTCAGAGACAGGATTGGGTGGGGGCACAGATCTGGAGAAGAAAAATTTCTGTTGCACTAAAAGTTCCCAAAAGTACAGTGGACAAACAACAAGGACTCCTTCTATAGCTGGCTGCCCCACCAAACTCTGTACTCAGGGAGAAGGACCTTGGCAAGAGAAGTGACCAAGAGCCCAATGGTCACTTTGGCTGACCCCCAAATATTCTGTGTGCAGATAGGAGAAATTTCCAGAAAGTCAACCGTCACTAATCTGGGCTTTATAGCAGAGTGACCAGAATTAAGCTTCTTCTCAGTAAAAAAATACATGTAAGCCCATTTGGATTTTGCAAATAAGCACCTAAAGGACTCTCAGACTGTGAGAAACAAGACAATGATCCTAAGCACACAGCCAAGACAACAAAGGAATGGTTTAAGAACAACTCTGTGAATGTCTTTGGGTGGCCCAGCCAGAGCCCTGACTTGAACCCAATCGAACATCTCTGGAGAGACCTCAAAATGTCTTTCTACTGATCCCATCCAACCTGACAGAGCTTGAAAGGATCTGCAGAGAAAAATGGCAGAAATTCCCAAAATCTAGGTGTGCAAACATTGTAGCATCATAACCAAAAAGACCGGAGACTTTAATCAGTGCTAAAGGTGCCTCAAATAAGTGCTGAAGGGGTCTGAATACTTACGTAAATGCAACATTTTAGTTTTTTCTTTTCAATAAAATAGCAAAGATTTCTAACATTCTGTTTTCACGTAGTCATTATGGGGTATTAAATGCAGATTGATAGCGAAAAACTTGATTTTTTAATGTTAGCACAAGGCTGTAACATTGAGAAAAAAGTCAAAGACTCTAAAGACTTTCCAAATGCACTGTACATATTTATAATATTTAAAGAAGGTTGAAGACCATAAAAAAAAAGGCCCAGCAGAAACAGTAAGGTAAACGTACGTTTATGGAAATAGACTTTACTACTGTACATGTGGAAAGAGTTAATTGCTTCTGGTGCCCGCCACACTTTTGAGACAAACTGGCCCTTTGATTTAGGACTGTACCTTGCAACTAGGTACGGTAGAAAGTATATTGAGAGAAAGAAGATTGCTAGCACTTTTAGAATGAGACTCAGAGAGGACCATCATTACAGCCTCCTACTGTATACAGCTTTTAGTAAAAGCTTGCTCTGTGCATTATCTGAGAAACGTGCCTGCTGTAGCAATAGACTCCAGCTCACCTGTTCCCAGGACAACAACCGTGCACAATTTAGGTCCAATTCCCGACCTCATGAAACAGCCAAAGAAATTGATCCGGCACTGATTTAAAATCCTTAGTGACTCTTTATTGAATATTTACAGCAGTACACAGATAAGACGACATGGCACCCGGACAAACTGTTGATACGTTCTGGACAGGTTACATGTCCTTAGTCAGCCACCACCAGACATGAAACCCCAGATCCAGGATGTGCCCTGAGGGGAGGGCAGACTGCGCCCCTCCATTTACTGCCCATGCAGCCCAGGAGAGCGCCAGAGCTGGGATTAGCCACTAAGGACTACAAGCACCCACAATGCCTCCGTTCCCTGTGCCTCCCCCCACTGCAGGCCGCCGCGCAGCATATGAAAAATCAGCACTCCCCTGGTTACAAGCTTTAAAAACCGAATTTATACAAATTTATAAAATCTCCTTTTGAACATTGCACATCAAAACTGCACATACGCAAAATAAGATCTGTGTGTGAATGCGGCTTAACAGTTGTATGCTTAATAATTTAGGTAGTATACATTCGGCTCTCACAAATGAGCTGCAGATATCATAAATGACACCACAAATCACTGTAATGCACATGTACTCACAGAACGGATTACAAAGAAGCAAAGCATTCATGTCTGTGAGAGGAAAATCCATCTCAAGATCAGTCACGGGATTCTGCTACAGTGCCACATACAGTATAACAGAGGAGTTCCATGTGTGAGAAGCATTATTAAGACAGAAAACCACAGTATGCAATGAGAATGCAAGCTAAGCACAAATGTTATTTCAGTAGCACACAATAATATTATATTCAGTACTGCATGTAAAGGAGCCCTAACAAATATGCTCTGAAAGATATATCTACTACTTGAGATTGGAAAGCACTAAGCAGTAGGCTAGCTGTTTTCGGGACATGGACTATGTAAATGGAAGGCATACAGTATGTAAACATCATTTTGGTGATACTTAACACATTGTCACTCAAAACTGGTTGTCTGTATAGCAGGATGGCTGTATTCTCATCACCCAATCTCTATCATTTTGTATTGACTTTTTGGTTTGGCAGGTGAGGATTTTTCTTATCTGCGTTGGGGACCAAAATGGCTTTTCATGGCCCCAGGAATGTTAGATTGGTGGAGGTCAGGCACTTGATGGAGGATATCCACTGGATAGGTGAGACATGTTTTTGCTGGTATTCCGCTTAATTTTGCATTAGCAAAAAATAAGTCAGGGGCCACTAGGCATATGTTGCCTTTAATATTTATCTTATTTTTATCCATAAGCTTCTAAGAATAAAGCATTAATAATATTATAAAATAGGACATCTATACAGTAACTTGCCTCTGTAGTAAGATAGGTACAGCGAACACATCTTGATATATTGACTCAAGTGGTATATCTTCATTGGTTACTCATACAAATGCTGCTTTCATGCTTTCAGATTTGTATATTCCTCATCATGAAACCACAGTTCTGTGTCCTTGGTCAGCAGTAATATCTATTAGGCTGATCAGTCAACACTGTTTCACTACACTTAAAAATTAATCTGGGAAGTCAAGAAATAAAATGCATAAAAGCTCTCAACACACTGATGTAAAGAAACCATACATAAATTCAACAAAAGGTATAGTCATATAGGATGACATTTGAAAAGAGCAATCTGGGCATTGCCATCTAAGGGCCATCCTACTTTGCCAACATAACTTTTTATTTCAACATTTTATGATATCATAGAATCTATGTTATTATTGCATAAAGCATAATGCTGTTTGAGAACTGCATGGCATTGTTAGTCTCTATTCAAATTTGCTTTGTAGTCTCTGTTATTAATAAAAACCACCATACAATGCCAAATCTGTTGCACAACGGAAACCCAATAGACTCCAATGACTTATAACAGGATCTGTCAGGTTCCGCCAAGGTGTCTTTTGATTGGAATACTAGAGCTGCATTCTCCTAATAAAACCTTTGACATAGAAGTGAACACAGGCACTAGAGATGAGCGAATCGAAGTTGACGACTTGGAAATCAAACCGAAATTCTGGAAAAATTTGACTTGTCCTGAAGTCAAATTTTCTTGTGCTTTCATGGAAACAAATTGTATTTTTTCTAAAATGGCTGCTGCACATGTTAGAAAGAGGAAGTAAGAAGCCTGGGAACAAGGGATCATCCATAATGCCATGCAGACAGTTAATCGGCAGCTAGCCGGCCCCTGTGAAGTCACAGATCTATCAAGTCTCCACCTGCCCAGTCTCTGCCATTGTCCGGTGAATTTAGTGCCTGGAGAGAGGTTACAGGCACTAGGGACAGTGTTTAGGAAATACTTTATTCACAAAAAATTACTATTGAGCTTTTCAGGGACATCTTATTCATAGTGTAGGGAAAGGATAGGGAGGCATTATCCACACTGTTGGGAGAGAGCAGGGGACAATTGAACAGTGGCTGGCTAATAGGGGCTATTCTATTACAGCTTGCTGCACTAATTGGGGTTAAAAAGTGTTCTAATACTACTGATTTTATGTTGTTTGCATTCTTTGATACATCGGTAATTCCAGTAATCCTTGATTCTGTTATTGAGGTGAAACTGCAGTCTGACACTACAGAATTTAGGGGGTTCACATTCTTTTATATTTCATTAAAGCCATTAATCCTTGATTGTCTAATTTGGGTCAAATTGTGGCTTCATACTACAGATTTTAGGTTGTTTGCGTTCTTTTATATATATTTCAGTCTGTTAATCCTTGATTGTCTAATTGGGGTGAAATTGCAGCCTGATACTACAGATTTTAGGGTGCTTACGTTTTATTATACATAAGTATATCCGTTAATTCCTAATTGTGTAATTGGAGTGAAATTGCAGCCTGATACTACAGATTTTAGGGTGCTCACGTTCTCATATATAAGTACACCCATTCATCCATGTTTCGAGGGTGAAATTGGGGCTTGGTGCTACAAATTTTAGGGGTTTTCGCTCTTTTATAAACAAATATACCGTATTTTTCAACCCATAAGACGCACTTTTTTCCCCAAAAATGGGGGGAAAATGCCCCTGCGTCTTATGGGGTGAATGCTAATGAGCACTTCCATTATGGAAGCGCTCATTAGAACAAAGGACCAGGAAGCGGTGAAGACTGTGTACTTACTGCTTTCTTGTCCTCCGTTCGGCTGTGCAGGGCAGCGCACAGCGTGAGGGTGCTCTATGACCTCATGCTGTGCGCACCGGGTCACAGCACAGCCGTAGCAGGAAGAAGACAGAGCGCGGGCTGATGAGGAGCAGGAGAGGTTAGTGGCTTTTTTATTTTAATTGAGGCATGCTGGGCTCATAATGGGGGCTAATGAGAGGCATGGGGGGTGAATAGAGGCATGGGGACTCATATGGCAGCTGAATAGAGGCATGGGGGCTGATATGGTGGCTGAATAGAGGCATGGGGGCTGATATGGGGGATGAATAAAGGCATGGGGGCTGATATGGGGGATGAAGTGAGGCATGGGGGCTGATATGGGGGATGAAGTGAGGCATGGGGCTGATATGGGGGCTGAAGTGAAGCATTTTTTCCACAAAAAATATTTTTTCTTATTGTCCTCCTCTAAAACCTAGGTGCGTCTTATAGGGTTTAAAATACGGTATCTGTTAATCCCTAATTGTGTAATTGGGGTGAAATTGCGGCCTGATATTACAGATTTTGCGGTGCTCACATTTTATTATGCATAAGTATATCCGTTAACCCTAATTGTTTAATTGGGGTGAAATTGTGGCCTGATACTACAGATTTTAGGGTGTTTACATTATTTTATACAAAAGTATATCAGTTAATCCCTAATTGCGTAATTGGGGTGAAATTGGGCCCTGACACTACTGCTATTTTACCCTTAGAGTTACTGTTACCGTACAGTATGTCCGAAAGACAGGTGACAGGTCGTTCTAAGGGAACGGGCAGTTTCCGGCAGAAGTAGCAGCGACAGGCCAGAGCTGCCAGTGTCATACAATGGTCGTGTTTAAACCATCAACCCAGCTGTCATTGAATGGTTGACTCGGTCTTTAACATCATCTCAAGTCACGTCAGATACCCCCAGCCAGAAGACAGTGGGTTCCTCTGACACAACGCTAAGTTGGCATTGCCGGGAAAAAGCTCTGTACCCCCAGCTTTCCTGAACCTGCCTCTTTGATTTTCTGTTCCTTCTGCTCGAGAAGTATTGTATGCCGTCAGCTTGGCCCGGTCATTCAGTGAGGACGAGCTTATAGAGGACAGTCAGTAGCTACTGCCCAGCCAAGATGTGAGGGAGAGATCCACTGCTTCATCCAGTAGGCGGGCAAGTAACGATGATGGGAGTCGCTGGACTGACTTTATGAGTAGAGAAAGGCTGTAAACGATTTCCTGATGACGCAGAGGGACAGGAGCATTTCCCTATGTAACCTTTGACGTTCACCAATGGCAGCTCATGTGTGATGTCTGCCGTTTGCTCAGGCCCTTTGAGGAGGCCACTTTGTCAGTCGCCAGGACTACAGAATGAACGGCCTCATTCCACTCCTTCCCCTTCCGCAGCAGAGCCTGATAAATATGGCAGGCCAGGGGACAGATGACGTGGCGCCTACATCTCACGACCACCTGAGCCCTGTGGGGGCTGAACTGGAGGAGGAGGACATTCAGACACAAGCAATGTATACAGAAATGGGTGGTTTTTCTGCACAAGTGACAGGACAGGAACAGGAGTCCCCCTGAGTCCCTTGCGCAGATGCTTGCTGAGTTGCTTGCATCATGACAGCCGCATTATCACCATTCGACAGAGGGATGACTACTGGCTCTCCTCCATGTTAGACCCTCGCTACTGCTCCAAAATAGGGGCCTTTTTTCCACCTGCCGAGAGGGAGGATAAACTCAACTACTACTGAGACATCCTATATAGTCAGTGGGCCGCTGCCTATGTGGGCCATCTCCCATCCTCTTGAAGGCCCTCTGCGCTCATGTTCCACTGCCATGACTGCTTGAGGAGAGAGGGGGGGACAGGAGCAGCAGCAGCTCCATCAGCAGCAACTTAAGGCATGGATCAGCCAGGATTTCAACATTCCTATGCCTGATGCATCAGACTAGATCATTCTGGGGGGCACAACAAAACTTTGTGAAAAAAAACCTTCTGGCCACCTGCTTCAGCCGCTATTCGGATGCTGCCACCCACCTGATGTCACACACCTGCTGCCATTTATGCCATGTTCTCCTACTGCCACCCACCATCTTGTGCTGTTACTGCCACTACTATTTCCCCCCACCTCCCCACTCTGTTACCGGGTCACTGTGTTGACTCCTTATCCATTTTCCACCCTCACCACTATGTGACTGACCATTATGTTGACTCCTTATGCAGTTGCCATCCTTTCCACTCTGTGACTGGGCCACTGTGTTGACTCCTAGTGTGGTTGCCACCTCCCTACTCTGTGACTGGGCCACTATGTTGACTACTCATGCGGTTGCCACCTCACAACTGCCACCCTACTCTGTTACTGGGTCACTATGTTGACTACTTATGCTGTTACCACCTCATGACTCTGTTACTGTGCCACTATGTTGACCAATCATGCAGTTGCTACCTCACGACTCTGTGACTGGGCCATTGTGTTGACTACTCATGCAGTTGCCACCTCACGATTCCCACCCTACTCTGTTACTGAGCTACAATGTTGACTACTCATGCAGTTGTCACCTCACCACTCTGTAACTGGGCCATGGTGTTGACTATTCATGCAGTTGCCACCTCACCACTCTGTAACTGGGCCATGGTGTTGACTCCTCATGCAGTTGCCAACCTCCCCACATCCATGTCTGTGGCGACGTCCATGACAAGATGGTCAGTGTTTCATCTGTGGCAAAGACCAGGGTCCGTGTTTGGTCTGTATGTCCATTTTGTGATCCTTATTCCACATATATTACTAGGCTAAAAAGGGTTTTCACTGAACAGAGCATCTCCTACCAAATGTCTGTGAAAACCACTGACAGAACAAGAATGCCATCTATGTTCTGTCAGTGTTTTCAAGAACCCACAGACTTCATTGGGCATGTTTGGGCCAAAGTAGTTTATGTCTGCGTTGTTTTGCCACTGACCCATGGTCAGTGGAAAGAACGATCATGTGTGAATAAATAAATAGATGGGTCAATGGATACATGTGTAGTCTGTGCAGAACCCTGATTTGTTAAGCCCTTAGCCTTTTGCCCTAACAAATCTACTGGAATATTTTAATATATTTACTGCAGCATTACTAACTAACATAGTTTTATATTGCCCACTATAGAGTAACTAATAGTAACTAATATATGACTTCACACTGTTTTTTTACTGTTTGTTTTTTGGGCAAAATGAATGGTATTGCATGGTATTTTTCTATGCAGATAATTAACGTGCATTTTTTCAGGCATTTTTTTCAAGAGCTGTATAGAATATAACACAAACAAAAAAGCATTGCTTCTAGTGCATTTCATATTCAGTGCTGGCTTTCTGACAAACATCTTACTGCAGCAATTTTTGCACAAGATAATTACCTCCCCCCCAAAAAAACACAAAGAAAAATGCTGCAAAAATATAGCATATTTCCTAAAAACACTACAGGGGGAATTTATCATGAGGGTCATTTTTTTATGTCAGTTTATCTTTAGTTCAGTTTGTGTTGGTGTAATTTGCACCAAATCTATTTAGGGTCCATTCACACGTCCGTATGTTTTAATCCGAATCCGTTCCGCAAGTTTGCGGAAAGGAATGCGGACCCATTCATTTCAATGCTGTCCGCATCTGTTGTTCCGTTCAGTTATGCGGATCCGCAAATAAGATAGAGCTTGTCCTACTTTTGACCACATTATGCGGTCCATGGTCCCATTGTAGTCAATGGGTCCGCAAAAAATGCGGATGATATGCGGAATGCATCAATAACCCCATATCTTACTGTAATGCAGCACATAATAACATTGCACTTGTTTGTTTACAAGTATCAGCTTTGCTTCACATGCACTCAGAAATGCTCTTCTGTGAGTTTTGCACATTGCTATCTTCTCCAGTCAGGCTCTGTGGGCGTTCCTGTGAATTTCACATGCACCAGCACAGCTCTGCTGCCCTGCCCCCACATCCTGTTACACAGCACAGCCCTGCCCCCAATCCTGTTACACAGCACAGCTAGCAGCTTCTAACATACAGTATAAGCTGATAGCCCATAGCAACCAATCAGATTTCTGCATTAATTTTCCAATACAGCTGTGAAAAATGAAAGGTGGAATCTGAGTTTCTATGGGCAACTAAACCAGTTCTACTTTATACCAGTTAGATAAATGACTATATATATATATATATATATATATATATATATATATATAAAATGCAGAAAACGAGGCAGCACTCCAAATAGTGAACAAACGGTGGACACTTTATTCCGGATAGCTATCCGGAATAAAGTGTCCACCGTTTGTTCACTATTTGGAGTGCTGCCTCGTTTTCTGCATTTTTGATACTATCTGGCTGAAAATCCTGAAGCCTGGAGGGATTGCACCCGCATTGGCTTGTGCTGCTGTTTCTTTTCTGTGACTTATATATATATATATATATATATATATATATATATAAAATATATTAAGCTGAGTGTATGTATGTATGTATTTGTGTATGTCCGCTAAAGGAATCTGCACCGTCGCACCTACAATTACGAAATCTGCCACACAAGTACATCAGGTGTCCAAGAAGGTTTTAGAACGGGTCTCAGCTCTCCAGGACGTACCGTTCCTGAGATAGTCCCAAAAAATGCATTAGCCAATAGAAGCCTGGTCACATGACCCTTATCAGCCAATAGAAGCTCGCAGGCGCATAGCCTCCACATACAGACAGTTTCACATCAGGTTTCCATAAAAACCAAGCCAGTTTTCTTCACTGCTGTAGATCTGCTTTAAAGGGGCAGGGTGCTGTGGATGACACTGTTAAAGGGGTATTCCGGTTACCATAAATATACCTTATGTTTTAGACTAATTCATCATCAATCATTACCTAATATAATGTAAATTTCACATATTTACCATTCAGTAGTAATAAAAGATGTTTTCTTCCAATGCTACCCACTGTGTTTCCTCGTAAATTACCATGGCATCGACCAATAATTCAGGCCACCCTGAAACTTAAAAGCCCAGCCCACAGGTCCCGCTGAGCCACGCCCCCGACCCGGTCAGGTCACGCCCCCTCTCACTCCGCAGCCGACAGGGATTGTAAAAATGAAGGTACAAATCAACTTCTGTCAGCTGCAGTGGCGGTAGGGAGGGTGACTTTCTCCCTGCAGCTCATGCTCAGACTTAACAGTGCTGCTGTCTGAGAGTGAGCTGTTCAAAAGGACATCTCTGTGTCCATCCAGGCCCTGCGCCGGATGGAGGACAGGGAGTCTGAAAGCCGGACTGTCTGGCCTAAAAACAGACCTCTGGCCACCCTAGGGGCATACTGCTGTGGAGGTCACAGTTAAAGTGGACAGCGCTGTGGATGTAACTGTTAAGGGGGCAGGCTGCTGTGGAGGTCATTGTTAAAGTGGCGGGCACTGTGGAGGCCATTATTAAAGGGGCAGCGGGGTACTGTGACAGTCACTGTTAAAGGGATAGTCGCTGTGGAGGTCTCTGTCAAGGGGGCCAGGAATGGTGGAGGTCAGTTAAGGGGACTGTAACCTATGGTCAGTGTTAAGGGGTGGGTGCTGTAGAGGTCACTTAAGAGGGCGGGCCCCAGTGGAGGTCACTGTCAAAGAGGTGAGGTGCTGTGGAACTCACTGTTAAAGGTGCAGGCTGCTGTGAAGGTCAAAGTTAAGGGGGTGGGCTGCTGTGGAGGTCCCATTTTATGGAGAAGGGGCACTGTGGGGGGAGTCAGTGTTAAGGGGTGGGGGGCTGTGGAGGTTACTGTTAAGGAGGCGGGGTGCTGTAGAGGTCACTCTCGATATCTTTTAATGACACACACAAACATTAAATTAAATATACCCGGGCGAAGCCGGGTCCTTCTGCTAATATATATATATATATATATATATATATATATATATATCTATACAGCACTCTCAAACACTTTATTCACCCCTGTGGTCGCAATGTTTTCAGCTCATTCACAGAGTCTTTTTTCAAGCTATGAGCTAAAACGTTGCGACTAGTGTTTCAAATTCGGCGTACAAGGTTTAGGTTATCTAAGAATTCCGTAATGGATTCTGATATCGCGGACCAAAAGGGTCCATTCACATGTCCGCAACTGTTTTGCAGTCCACAAATTGTGGATGGCTTTTGTGGCACATTATTTACTTAATTTTTTTACGGCGTTCACCAGAAGGGTTAGCTTATGTGATATTTTTATAGAGCAGGTTGCTACGGACGCTGCGATACCTAATATGTCTGAGTTTTTTAGAATATATTTTGGTTTTACACAATAAGAGCATTTTTGAAACAAAACTTGTTTTAGTCTCTCCATTTTCAGAAACCCATATTTTTTTTATTTTTTGGGCAATTATCTCAGGTGGGGGCTCATTTTTTGCGGGATGAAATAACAGTTTGATTGTTACTATTTTGGTAGCACATATGAATTTTTGATCACTTGGTATTACACTTTTTGTGTAGCAAGGTGATAAAAAATGGCTTTTTTGGCACATTTTTTATTTTATTTTTTTACAGCATTTACTAGACGGGTTAGCTCATGTGATACTTTTATAGAGCAGGTTGTTATGGACGCGGCGAAACCTAATATTTCTTTTTTTTACAATATATTTTGGTTTTGCACAATAAGAGCATTTTTGAAACAAAACAATCATGTTTTAGTGTCTCCATTTTCTGAAAGCCATATTTTTTTATTTTTTAGGCATTTGTCTCATTTAGAGGCTCATTTTATGCGGGATGAGATGACGGTTTGATTGATACTATTTTGGGGTGCGTATGTCTTTTTGATCGCTTGGTATTATACTTTTTGTGATATAAGGTGACAAAAAATGGCTTTTTTGACACCGTTTTTATTTTATTTTTTTACTGTGTTCACCTGAGGGGTTAGGTTATGTGAGATTTTTATAGAGCAGGTTGTTATGGACATGGTGATACTTAACGTCTATACATTTTTAAATTTATTTAAGTTTTACATAAAAATAGCATTTTTGAAACAAAAAAATCATGTTTTAGTGTCTCCATAGTCTGAGAGCCATAGTTTTTTTTTATTTTTTGGGCGATTGTCTTATATAGGGTCTCATTTTTTGTGGGATGAGATGTCGGTTTTATGGTTACCATTATGGGGCATATATGACTTTTTGATCGCTTGGTATTACACTTTTTGTGATGTAAGGTGATTTAAAAAATGGATTTTTTGGCACATTTTTTATTTTATTTTTTATGGTGTTCACCAGATGGGTTGGATCACATGCTATTTTTATAGAGCAAGTCGTTATGGACATGACAATACCTAATATGTGCATTTTTTTAAAAACAGTTTTCAATAAAAGCATGTTTGAAAAAAAATCTTGTTTTTGTATCTCCATTTTCTGAAAGCCATTTTTGTAAAATATTTTGGACGATTGGCTTATCAATTATTGATTGGTACTAATTTTGGGTACATATGACTTTTTTGATCACCATTTTTTGGGAAGTGTGGTGGGCAAAATTGCATTCCATCATAGTTTTTCTTTTTTTTTAATGGTGTTCACCGTGCGATAAAAGTAACATGATCCTTTTATAGATCAGGTCCTTACGGACACGGTGATACCAAACATGTTTAGTGTTTTTTATATTTTAAATTTTTAACCAATTATGTGTGGATATAGGAAATAATAATAACAAAATTTTTTTACTTTTTTTTTACATTTTTTGGACCCAGACCCACTTGGTTTTTGTAGATCCAGTGGGTCTGATGGCTTACAATACACTGCAGTACACTGTATAGTGTTCTGCAGTGTATTGGACTCACACTAAGGCCTCATTCACACTTCCGTATTATGTGTCCGCATCCTTTCCGCATCCATTTCCGCAATTGCGGACAATTATGCGGATAGGATGCGGATCCATTCATTTCAATGGGTCCCGAAAAAATGCGGACAGTACACTGTGTGTCCGTTCCGACTTTATTCCGTTCCGCATAAAGAAATCCTCCTGTCCTACTTTTCTCCCGAATTGCGGTCCGTAGCACAATGAAAGTCTATGGATCCGCAAAAAATGTGGAAGACATGCGGAAAGGCATCCGCATGTCATCCGTATTTGCGGATTCCGTTCCAGGAGGGGAGAAAAAAAAAGAAAAGGTACAGATGTTTCATCCTTCCGGCTCCTGTTATAGGGAGGTTGTAGTACTCTTTCTCCCTGTCTCTATATCTGTATCTCTGTATCTAAAGACTCTCTCTACAAAACCTTGGGCATGCAATGAGGTTCTTGGTAATGGTCTGCAGTTCCAGTGCTTAGGGGTGCAGATCTGAGATACTATACCTATGGCTGGTCACTTCCTCTCCAAATGTGGAAGGGTGCTTTAAAATGTAAGGACTCTCTGCCATAAACATGCTCAATACCTTACTGTCTGACTCCAATGCAGGCCAACATAAGAAATGAGCAATTCTGTAAAAATAATGGGTTTAAAATACCTATGAGGGTTCAGAATTAAAAAAAAAAATAAAGAGTTTTATAGGCTGAAATACAAGCTTCAAAATCATAAAAAATTTTTTAAAAAACTGCTACAAATGGCGAATCGTGTAACTGAAAAAAGGGTCAAAATGGGCAATTTGCCATTTTTTCATTGCTTCTCTTAGGCTACTTTCACATTAGTGGCAGGGATGTCCGGCAGGCTGTTCCAACAGGTGAAACATGCCGAGAGCCAGGCGGACTAAAATTACAACATGTCATATTTTTAGTCCAGCCGCCTTTCGACATGTTTGCCGTGCTGCAGTCGGAACTCAGGTCCGTCCCCATTATAGTGAATGGGGACGGATCGTAGTTCCGGCCGCAGACTTGCACTAGCGGCAGCACGGATCCGGCAGGCTGTTCATCGCCAGACCAGCCTGCTGGACACCCCTGCCGCTAGTGTGAAAGTAGCCTTACCCCAAAAAAGTAATAAAATGTAGTCACACATACTCCAAAATGGTAACAATAAAAACTACAGATTGTCCCGCAAAAAATGAGCCCCCACACAGCTCAGTAGTTATGGGGGTCAGAATGTATTTTTACACTATTTAGACATAAAAAACCTATACATACAGTACAGACCAAAAGTTTGGACACATCTTCTCATTCAAAGAGTTTTCTGTATTTTCATGACTATGAAAATTTTAGATTCACACTGAAGGCATCAAAACTATAAATTAACACATGTGGAATTATATACTTAACAAAAAAGTGTGAAACAGCTGAAAATATGTCTTATATTCTAGGTTCTTCAAAGTAGCCACCTCTTGTTTTGATTACTGCTTTGCACACTCTTGGCATTCTCTTGATGAGCTTCAAGAGGTAGTCACCTGAAATGGTATTCCAACAGTCTTGAAGGAGTTCCCAGAGATGCTTAGCACTTGTTGGCCCTTTTGCCTTCACTCTGCGGTCCAGCTCACCCCAAACCATCTCGATTGGGTTCAGGTCTGGTGACTGTGGAGGCCAGGTCATCTGGCTTAGCACCCCATCACTCTCCTTCTTGGTCAAACAGCCCTTACACAGCCTGGAGGTGTGTTTGGGGTCATTGTCCTGTTGATAAATAAATGATGGTCCAACAAAATGCAAACTGGATGGAATAGCATGCCGCTGCAAGATGCTGTGGTAGCCATGCTGGTTCAGTATGCCTCCAATTTTGAATACATCCCCAACAGTGTCACCAGCAAAGCACCCCCACACCATCACACCTCCTTTTCCATGCTTCACGGTGGGAACCAGGCATGTAGAGTCCATCCGTTCACCTTTTCTGCATCTCACAAAGACATGGTGGTCGGAACCAAAGATCTCAAATTTGGACTTATCAGACCAAAGCACAGATTTCCTCTGGTCTAATGTCTATTCTTTGTGTTCTTTAGCCCAAACAAGTCTCTTCTGCTTGTTGCCTGTCCTTAGCAGTGGTTTCCTAGCAGCTATTTTACCATGAAGGCCTGCTGCATACAGTCTCCTCTTAACAATTGTTGTAGAGATGTGTCTGCTGCTAGAACTCTGTGTGGCATTGACCTGGTCTCTAATCTGAGCTGCTGTTAACCTGCGATTTCTGAGGCTGGTGACTCGGATGAACTCATCCTTCGCAGCAGAGGTGACTCTTGGTCTTCCTTTCCTGGGGCGGTCCTCATGTGAGCCAGTTTCTTTGTAGTTCTTGATGGTTTTTGCGACTGCACTTGGGGACACTTTCAAAGTTTTCCCAAATTTTCGGACTGACTGACCTTCATTTCTTAAAGTAATGATGGCCACTCGTTTTTTTTTACTTAGCTGCTTTTTTCTTGCCATTATACAAATTCTAACAGTCTATTCAGTAGGACTATCAGCTGTGTATCCACCTGACTTCTGCCCAACACAACTCATGGTCCCAACCTCATTTATAAGGCAAGAAATCCCACTTATTAAACCTGACAGGGCACACCTGTGAAGTGAAAACCATTGCAGGTGACTACCTCTTGAAGCTCATCAAGAGAATGCCAAGAGTGTGAAAAGCAGTAATCAAAGCAAAAGGTGGCTACTTTGAAGAACCTAGAATATAAGACATATTTTCAGTTGTTTCACACTTTTTTGTTAAGTATATAATTCCACATGTGTTAATTCATAGTTTTGATGCCTTCAGTCTGAATCTACAATTTCCATAGTCATGAAAATACAGAAAAATCTTTGAATGAGAAGGTGTGTCCAAACTTTTGGTCTGTACTGTCTGTGGTATAGTTGTAATCGTACTGGCCCAGAGAATGAATGGCACAGGTCAGTTTTGCCGCAAAGTTTTTTTTCCAATTCCACCTCATTTGTAATTATTTTCCCGCTTCCCACTAAGTTTTATGCTAAATGAAATGATGACATTAGAAAGTACAACTTGTCCCGCAAAAAATAAATCCTGATACAGCTATGTGTAGAGAAAATTTAAATCATTATCATCATTGTCATTATCATGCTCAAAGAACCCAACAGCCCTTCTAAGGGCTACAAGCACCTTTTTTTTTTTGGTCTCCTCCTGGCTGCTGGCTGGGACTTGTAGTGCAGCTACCGCCATCTTGGCTGCACACTGTGCACAGCGACTGGTGGCAGAAGGGACAGCACGTGGTCCACACAGACCCAAAAGAAATTCCCCAAAGTCCTCTCAGTACTCATTTTTGCTGCTGCTGTACCTTGGCTTGCTGGGATCTGTAGTGCAGTCTAGGGAATACGTTTTTTCTATACACTACAGTCCAGTGAACAATTATGTAGTGTACTGTACAGTAGCGTCAGTCTAGGGAATACGTTTTTTCTATCATTTGTATACACTACAGTCCAGTGAACAATTATGTAGTGTATTGTACAGTAGCGTCAGTCTATAAAATATGTATTTTCTCAGTTATATGTACTACAGTCCACTGAAAAATGGAGTGGTTTGCGGTAACATAGCTGCTATTCAAGACTACGTTTTTTCTCAGTTATATGTACTACAGTCCAGTAAAAAATGTAGTGGTTTGCGGTAACATAGCCGCCGTTTAAAGACTACGTTTTTTTCTCATTTATATATGCTACAGTCCAGTGAACAATTCTGTAGTGTGCTGTACAGTAGCGTCAGTCTATAAAATATGTATTTTCTCAGTTATATGTACTACAGTCCAGTGAAAAATGGAGTGGTTTACAGTAACATAGCCGCCATTTAAAGACTACGTTTTTTTCTCATTTATATATACTACATTCCAGTGAACAATTCTGTAGTGTGCGATACAGAAGCGTCAGTCTATAAAATATGTATTTTCTCAGTTATATGTACTACAGTCCAGTGAAAAATGGAGTGGTTTGCGGTAACATAGCCGCCATTTAAAGACTACGTTTTTTTCTCATTTATATATACTGCAGTCCAGTGAACAATTCTGTAGTGTGCTGTACAGCAGCGTCAGTCTATAAAATACATATTTTCTCAGTTATATGTACTGCAGTCCAGTGAAAAATGGAGTGGTTTGCGGTAACATAGCCGCCATTTAAAGACTACATTTTTTTTCTCATTTATACATACTACAGTCCAGTGAACAATTCTGTAGTGTGCTGTACAGCAGCGTCAGTCTATAAAATACGTATTTTCTCAGTTATATATACTACAGTCCAGTGAAAAATGGAGTGGTTTGCGGTAACATAGCCGCCATTTAAAGACTACATTTTTTCTCATTTATATATACTACAGTCCAGTGAACAATTCTGTAGTGTGCTGTACAGCAGCGTCAGTCTATAAAAAAAACGTATTTTCTCAGTTATATGTACTACAGTCCAGTGAAAAATGGAGTGGTTTGCGGTAACATAGCCGCCATTTAAAGACTACGTTTTTTTCTCATTTATATATACTACAGTCCAGTGAACAATTCTGTAGTGTGCTGTACAGCAGCGTCAGTCTATAAAATACATATTTTCTCAGTTATATATACTACAGTCCAGTGAAAAATGGAGTGGTTTGCGTTAAATTAGCCGCAGTCTAAAAATTCCTTTTTTTCTCTCAGTTGTATATACTACAGTGCAGTGAACAATTCTGTCGTGTGCGGTATAGTAGCCATACTCTAGTGTTGACACCAACAAGTGACTAGGTTAGTTGAGGTAGCAGGTGAAGCACATAAAATTTTACACTGACACAGCATGGCGGTGAACCCAGAGTGACCAAGTTAGTTGAGGTAGCAGGTGAAGCACATAAAATTTTACACTGACACAGCATGGCGGTGAACCCAGAGTGACCAAGTTACACTCAGGTAGCAGGTGAAGCACATTAAATTTTACACTGACACAGCATGGAGGTGAACCCAGAGTGACCAAGTTAAACTCAGGTAACAGGTGAAGCACATAAAATTTTACACTGACACAGCATGGCGGTGAACCCAGAGTGACCAAGTTACACTCAGGTAGCAGGTGAAGCACATAAAATTTTACACTGACACAGCATGGCGGTGACACCACCAATGCCTTGGTCAGACTGAGATTGCAGTCAAATGGCTGTAGGTGAGCCTCCTAAAAATTTGTTTTGGAGTGTCTGAAGTTGACCCTCCTAAAAAATTGTTTTGGAGTGTCTGTAGTTGACCCTCCTGAAAAATTGTTTTGGAGTGTCTGTAGTTTACCCTCCTGTAAAATAGTTTTTGAGTGTCTGTAGTTGACGCTCCTAAAAAATTTATTGGAGAGAGGGCCTGTAGGTGGCCCTCCGTAAACATTGTTTGTAAAGAGCGCCAGTTGGCCCTCAGAAACATTGCCTCAGCGTTTGTGTGCGAAGAGGAGGAGGAGAGGATACATAAAGAATCTTGATGTTGAGCTGCTTTCCCTCGGTGGAGATTTGCATTCTGGTGAAATCCAGGCTTTATTCATTTCAATAATCGTCAGCCTGTCAGCGCGGTCAGTTGACAGGCGTGTACGCTTATCAGTGATGATGCCACCAGCTGCACTGAAGACCCGCTCTGACAACACGCTAGCGGCAGGGCAGGCCAGCACCTCCAAGGCGTACAGCGCCAGTTCGGGCAATGTGTCCAGCTTTGCAACCCAGTAGTTGTATGGAGCAGAGTGATCACGCAGGATGTTGGTATGGTCAACTAGGTACTCCCTCACCATCTTTCTGAACAGCTCCCCCCTACTGGGGGACGACTGACATAGTCTTGCTGGGGTGCCATAAAACTGGCAAAAGCCTTGGAGAGTGTTCCCCTGCCAGTGCTTGTCAAGCTGCCTGCTCCCCTCCTCTCCCCCGCTAGTTGGCCCACAGAACTATGTCCTCTGCCGCTAACAGTGTCAGATGGGAAGGATAGTTTCAGCTTGTGCACCAGGGACTGTTGATATTGATTCACTCTCATACTCCTTTCCTCTACAGGAATGAGAGTGGAAAAGTTCTGCTTGTACCTGGGGTCCAGGAGGGTGAACACCCAGTAATCGGTGTTGTCAAAAATGCTTCTAACGCGAGGGTCACGGGAAAGGCAGCCTAACATGAAGTCAGCCATGTGTGCAAGAGTCCCAACACACAAGAATTCCCTTTCCTCAATAGGCTGACTCTCCATTTCCTCCTCCTTCAACTCCTCCTCTTCAGCCCATACACGCTCAACAGATAAGAAGGAATGAGCATAGGTACCCTCTTCAGTCTCGCCAACAGTCTCCTTCTCTTCCTCCTCTTCCTCCTCATCCTCCTCCAATACGCGCTGAGAAACAGACCTGAGGGTGCTCTGGCTATCAAGCAACGTATCTTCTTCCCCCGTCTCCTGTGACAAGCGCACACCTAAGCTCAGCAGTTTCAGCACCGCCTGTTGGCGCTTACCCACGGCAGTGCTGCTGCGCCTAGAGCTACCGACTGAAGGCACCGTGCTCATAGATTGTATTTAAGAGTAGGAGGAGGTGTTGGAGGAAGAGGCATAATAAGTCTAAGAAACCGTGACCGAGGTAGGCCCCGCAATCCTCGGTGTGGGCAGCACATGAGCGGCCCCAGGGTCAGACTCGGTCCCAGCCTCCACCAAGTTAACCCAATGTGCCGTCAGTGAGATATAGTGTCCCTGTCCGCCAGCACTTGTCCACGTGTCCGTGGTTAGGTGGACCTTCTTAGTAACCGCGTTGGTCAGAGCACGGATGATATTCTCTGACACGTGCTGGTGTAGGGCTGGGACGGCACATCGGGAAAAATAGTGGCGGCTGGGGACCAAGTACCGAAGGACAGCCACCGCCATCAGGTTGCGGAAAGCCTCAGTCTCTACCAGTCTATAGCGCAGCATCTCCAGGCTCAGCAGTTTGAAAATGTGGATGTTGAGGGCTTGTGCATGTGGGTGGGTGGAATTGTATTTGCGTTTGCGCTTGCGCTCCAATGTCTGATGCAAAGACAGCTGAAGGCTGCGCTAGGACACATTGGTGTAGGGTGTGGAGGATCGTGGAGGTGAAGGGGTGGTTGTAGGGCGGGAGGCGCTCGTGCCAGGGTCCTGGGCGGGGGGTTGACTTGCAAAGCCAGCATGTGACACAGGGGAAGGAGCAATGGTGTGATCCTCAGGAGGTGAACGGCCTTGGTTCCATTGAGTTGTGTGTTTAGCACTCATATGCCTGTGCATGCTGGTAGTGGTTAGGCTGGTAGTGGTGGCTCCCCTGCTGATCCTGGTGTGGCACAAATTGCACACCACAGTCTGTCGGTCATCCTCACTTTCTTTAAAGAACCTCCAGACTTGCGAACATCTAGGCCTCGGCATGGGAGCTTCACTCCGTGAAACAGTTGCTGATCTACTTGCTCTGGCCCTGCTTCTCCCTCTGGCCACCCCACTGCCTCTTCCAACCTGTTCTGGAGCTGCACTTGCCTCCCCCTCAGAAGCACTGTCTTGACTAGGCTTACCAACGCAGCTCGGGTCAGTCACCTCATCATCCACCTGCTCTTCCTCCGATTCCTCACTCTGCTCCCCCCTGGGACTTACTGCCCTAACAACAACGTCAATGTCTGACAACCGTGTCTCATCATCATCCGACACCTCTTCACGCACTACTTGCACTAAGTCCACACTCTCATCACCCACAAACTGCGAAAGTTCTAAATTTTGGGCATCAGGACAGAGCAACTGCTCAGGTTACTGTTGAGCAGTGGTTTGTGTCTCTGGGTAGGGTCCTGAAAAGAGTTCCTGTGAGTATGCCGGATCTGAATCCATATTTTCCATGGGGGGGGCAGGCTGGGGGGAAGGAGGTTGAGCTGGAGGGGCCAGAGGTCTACTCCTTTGGCTAGCGTGGGTGGACTGCGTGGAAGACTGCATGGTGGATAAATTACTGGAAGCATTATCCGCTATCCACGTCATCACCTGTTCACACTGTTGTGGTTTCAATAGTGGTGTACCACGTGACTCTGTAAGTTGCAAGATAAAGCTAGGGAGCGAAACTCTGCGGTGTTCCACTGCTCCCTCATCAGTAGGTACTGTGTCACCCT
Source organism: Rhinella marina (assembly GCA_900303285.1). Taxonomy (NCBI): domain Eukaryota; kingdom Metazoa; phylum Chordata; class Amphibia; order Anura; family Bufonidae; genus Rhinella; species Rhinella marina. The sequence continues at coordinate 55,924 of ONZH01003327.1, forward strand.
GCCCAGGACCACGGCCTCTGCCCCCCTACATCACTTGGACGCCCACGTCCTCGTCCTCGACCCTTAGCCCTTGGGTTCAACATTTTGTGTAATCACTAAACTGTAGAATTAATATCTGAGGCCAAAAATGTATTCTCTAGACTGCGGATAGTGTACCACGCACCACAGAATTTTTCACTGGACTGTATTAAATGTATCTGAGAGAAAAAATGTATTCTCTAGACTGCCGCTAGTGTACCGCCCACTACACAATTTTTCACTGCACTGTAGGATATACGAGTGAGAGAAAAAATGTATATTTTCTAGACTCCGGCTAGTGTGCAGCACACGACAGAATTTTGCACTGCACTGTAGGATGTATGAATGAGAGAAAAAATGTATATTTTCTAGACTCCGGCTAGTGTGCAGCACACAACAGAATTTTGCACTGCACTGTAGGATATATGACTGAGAGAAAAAAGATATATTTTCTAGACTCCGGCTAGTGTGCAGCACACGACAGAATTTTGCACTGCACTGTATAATATATAACAGAGAGAAAAAACGTGGTCTTTAGACGGTGGCTATTGTACCGCAAACCACTCAATTTTTCACTGCAATGTATGATATATAACTGAGATAAAAAAACGTATATTTTCTAGACTCCAGCTAGTGTAACGCGCACCACACAATTTTTCACTGGACTGTAGTATATATAAAAGTGATAGAAAAAAACATTTTTTCTAGACTGCGGCTACTGTACCGCAAACCACAGAATTGTTCACTGAACTGTAGTCACCGCCATGCTGTGTCAGGCTAAATTTTTGGGGGGTTCAGCTGCTATGTCAGTCTAACCAAGCCACTTTGGGGTTCACCGCCAAGCTGTAAACTGCAATCTCAGTCTTAACAAGTCATCCTGGGGTTCACCCCCATGCTGTAAACTGCAATCTCAGTGTGTGTGTTTGCCCGTCTGGGATGGGGAGAGCTGGGCACTGTGCTGGGAGAACTTTGTGTACGCTGTGGACTACTGGGTGGGTGCGGAGAGGGAGACGCTTATGCCTGCGTCATGGGGTGGGGGATAGGACAGCAGTGCCAGCATGAGCAGTGGTGTCACCCACAGGCGGTGATGGACCTTTGTTGCACCTAGCTAGGTGCTTTACTAACATGTGATGGGCATGTGTCTTGCCCATCTTGGTCTGGGTCAGCACAATTGTCTTGAGTGTCACCACCAGGCTGTTGCCCAGAATTTGACATAATGGTACGATTAGGCAGCCTCAGAGGTATCCATGCATGCTGCCCCTGCTGTTTCCTGTCCATTTCCGTAGTGTTTCCATCATTTTCTGAGGTTTCCAGGTTTTCACGCAACCTTCCCTATGCAGAGCTTTGGTCCCCTGCAAAAAATGCTCGAGTCTCCCATTGACTTCAATGGGGTTCGTTATTCGAAACGAGCACCCGAGCATCGGGAAAAATTTGACTCGAATAACGAGCACCCGAGCATTTTAGTGCTCGCTCGTATCTAATTGTTACTTATACAGCTCCCATGCTACCGCTCCATTTCTCCTGGCAGGGCTCTGTTTACTGGGGTGCAGCAGTGACATGATGTCCACTATATATGACTGCTGCAGCCAATCACTGGACTCAGCAGTGAAATGAAGAGGCCAGTGATTGGCTTCAGTGGAGCAGCTGGGTAAACAGCAGCTGGGTAAACAGAGGCCTGTCGGAAAATCAGAGTGTCTGTTGGGTAAGTAAAGATCTAGTCTGTAGCTCAGGAAGATCTCATGTACTGTCCGGTTTCCACCTGAAAATGGACAACCCTTTCAAAGTAACTAAGCTGCAATACCACCAACATCCCATGGACAGGTATGATGCTGTTTGTGTAAAAAAGCAGCCATGTTTTACTAATCCTGGGCAATCTCTTTAAGACATAACTTAACATACTGTATATTCTATTGCATGAAGTAGGGGACAGTGGAGAGCAATATTGCTACAGGATGAGACTACACAGGCTTTGTTTGTAGCCTCCTACCATCATACCTTGGTCTACAAAGAAGCTGTATACACAAACAGTAGGAAGTTTTTACTTGCTACTATGAACCCTATAAATTTGTAAATCGCTGCAGAATATGGTGGCGCTATATAAATAATAATAATAATTATTATTATTATTATCAAGACAATTGCCAAATTTGCTCAGTTTTTCACTTTAGAGGCATTGGAACAATATGATAACATGGTTGTGAGGGTGAGAATAACCTTTAAACATAAATGCGATCATCAGGAGAATCTATCTCTATAAGATGGAAGATTTTTCACAGCTATTTTCCATTTTACAGGAATGAATCCACATGTGCCAGTCAAATGATATTTTATGTATGCATCTCTATTGGAGCTGGGGAATCTGCCAGCTAATGTTCCAGATGCAATTAGGCAGTGATCTAATTACAATAATTAAAAGGTTGGACTGTGTTGTGTCTCTGTTATTCTCTGGACCGCATCAGAACTGCCACTTGATTGCAGCTTTTTGCATTGTTTTGGTTGTTTAACTCAAACAGTAAAACACAGGCGAAGTGACAATTCAGGATGTTTCTTCTACCCTCCAATGCATCCGGCGCCTGTCCCAGACATGGTGACACAACAAGAATAGTAGATCAAACAAACAACTCTAATAGCTATTGTACTACATGCCTAGACAAGGAAAACATTAATAAACAAGTGCTGAGGACTGTGACTGCCCAAGTAACATGCAATAACCAGCCAAAAGTACACCTCTTCATAGACAAGAGTTAGTAGTGGAATAGGTCATACTAAAGAGTTCAATGTGACACTGTCATAATATGCAACCTTTCAGAAAAGTCACATTTTGCCCCATTAGAGCTGCCTAGTCAAGAGTAAGTGCTGGTATTGTGCACTTGTAACAGCAAATATAACAATAAAGCAGTAATAGGTCATACTAGATCAAAGAACTGGAATTCCTCATACATAACATCTCTTCATCTGCAGTATTGCCTACTGGGTTCCCAACTGGCTCTGAAACCAACATCTTGAAAACAACTGTCAATGGGAGCTCCATGGGTGGAAGCACATAATTCAGACTTTGGGTCGGTGAAAATTTATTCTTTATAGAGGTGAACCATCTTTCAGTTCATGGATGAATATGGGTTTACTCAATGCCAGGAGAAGATCATGGGTCCTAAGATAATAATAGGGATAGTGGTCTGGTAAGACTTGTGGATTATAGAACAAGGATATTTCACAAACTGTTGTTGCTCATCTGGGGTAATATGCAAATAAATAAGCATATATTGAATATCCGAAGGTAGAAGGACTAATACTTATGGTAGTCACTGATCAGGGTCTTAGCTGGAGGTTGCTGTGATAATAAATAGCAGCCTTGCTTAGTAGTAACAAAGGTGGGAGCTGATATGTGCTCCCAACTTTCCTCATAGGCTTGGTAAGGCCTGTGGGCTACTATCTATAGCCCACAGGTCTTACCAAGCCTATTAAGAAGGTTGGGAGCTCCAGGGGTGCTCCATGGTTAGGTCCTTAGGGCCAGCACAGCACCCCACTCTTATGGCACAATAGGGACAGACCAAATCTTGTGTTTATGGCGTCATGCTTCTGTACCACTACCAGAGCGACACCTGACTGTATCTTGGATGCTGTAGGACTACCGATTCTGTACAATTTATTTTTAGTTAGGCGCCGCCATACACCATGGTACCGCTATGTGTTGTTTTATCTTTTAATCATCTCATAAGGAACCACCATGAATATTTGTTAAGTTATTGATCAGTATTTCCTCATTTATTTTAATCATTATATTAAAAGTTACATTTTAAGATTACCGTTACACAATTGGGCAATCACCGCTAAGTATTTAAACTTAAAGAGGACTTTTCATGGTTTTACATTATAGTAGGTAAATACCTTTACTTGCAGGGCACCCCCCGCTGATGCTGCCACCCGCCCAGGTTTTTCAAAATAGCGCTCCTGCGCCCCGCTCTGCCCCCCTGTATTTTTCGCGCTCAGCATCAGTACAGGGAGGAGGAGACGCCGGGGTTTCTCAATGGGCGTCTCCTTCTCCCTGGCTGTGCCGCGATCCAATCACATCGGAGAACGTCACAGCCAAGGAGTTTTTTTCTCCCTGGCTGTGACGCTCTCCAATGTGATTGGATCGCGGCACAGCCAGGGAGAAGGAGACGCCCATTGAGAAACCCGGGCGTCTCCTCCTCCCTGTACCGATGCTCAGTATTAGCATACTGAGCGGGAAAAATACAGGGGGGCAGAGCGGGGCGCAGGAACGCTATTTTGAAAAACCTGGGCAGCATCGGCGGGGGGTGCCCTGCAAGTAAAGGTATTTACCTACTATAATGTAAAACCATGAAAGGTCCTCTTTAACACGTTTTTTATCAGAGGTTTCAGTTTTGTGAATGTCTTTATATATACAGTATATTATAGTGAAACTTCTGTGAGATGACCCACTAAAATCCTTTGAAAATGGTCTTCTAGAGGGATAGTCCTCTGAAAGAAGGCAGGAAATCATATGAAATCTGATCTGGATAAAGGGGTAGTCTTTTGGAGAGATTTCACTCTGTGTGTGGATCACTGTTAAGAGTTAATTTTATACCAAGAGTTAAATGTTGTGATTTATTGTTAAAGTACTCTTTTCGTTGTACTATGTATATCCCAAATGGTTATGTATGGGCAACAAGTATTTAACACTAGCAGTCCTAGATAATTTGGCAGGACCAGCACCCTTGGCTTGGAGACTTGAGAGGCATAGAAAGTGAGAGCATGTGTGAGCTTCTGAAAAGTAGGCCAAAACAGAAGCCTCATTCAGGAAAACACCATTCATGAGACTAAAAAATTGCAACATAACAGCTCAACTGAAAGATTACCCCTGAGAGGAAGAGAACTGACATTTTTCTAGATTGTTGTGAATCACATAAAAGGCATGCTGAGAAGACAGTAAGGCAAAAATCATTTATGGCAAAAGACTTTACTACTGTGGAAAGGGTACATTTCTTCAGCACCCACCATACTTGTGATATGAACTAGCCACCTGGATCCAAGTTCTGTACCCTGCAACCTGTGCTTTGCAGAAAGAGTTAATGAAAACAGAATTGCATGCCTGGGAAAAAGTTCAAAGTGTACCTGCAGCAAGCCCTTCAGGAGCTGGTGCAGAGGGTGGGAGTGACCCTGTTGAAGTGTTTTGCCATGGTGTGCTCCATCAGGCTGTTGCTCTCTAGGGATTGGTGCAGTGGAAATATAGTACTAAAGAACGAGGCCAGAATTAAATGTAACAAAGTCTTTTTACTACATAGAACTTCAAATAGCAGCAGATTTTAAGTGCAATCTTTTGACAGCAGTAAGGATTATGGAGGCAGATTGGATTGCTGCATTTACTGGTCATACTGGTCTAGTAATCTCTCTCTTGGTTCTCTTCCTATCTCTCAGGCCGCTCCTTTAGTGTATCCTTCGCTGGCTCTTCTTCTTCTCCTCTCCCTCTTGATGTTGGCGTTCCTCAGGGCTCAGTACTAGGTCCTCTACTCTTCTCCCTCTATACAGCCCCCATTGGACAGACTATCAGTAGATTCGGCTTTCAGTACCATCTCTATGCTGATGACACCCAACTATATACTTCATCCCCTGAAATCACCCCTGCTTTACTCCAAAACACCAGTAATTGTCTGGCAGCTGTCTCTAACATCATGTCCTCTCTGTATCTAAAACTAAACCTCTCCAAAACTGAACTTCTTGTCTTTCCCCCATCTTCTAACCCACCTAATCTTGATATTTCAATCTTGGTCTGTGGTACTATCATAACTCCGGTGCAACGTGCCCGCTGTCTCGGGGCCATATTTGACTCTGATCTTTCCTTTGTCCCCATATTCAATCACTTACATGCTCTTGTCGTCTGCACCTCAAGAACATTGCCAGAATCCGCCCTTTTCTTGCGGTGGAAACGGCAAAAACTCTTGTCGTTGCCTTGATTCACTCTCGTCTTGACTACTGCAATGCATTACTAATCGGTCTCCCTCTCTCTAAACTCTCCCCCCTTCAGTCTGTCCTAAATGCTGCTGCCAGGCTCATCTATCTGTCCTCCTGTTACAGTGATGCTACTATTCTATGCCAGTCACTTCACTGGTTGCCCATCCACCACAGAATACAGTTCAAACTTCTCACCCACAAAGCTCTCCACAGTGCTGCCCCTCCATACATCTCTTTCCTCATCTCTGTCTACCACCCTACTCGTGCTCTCCGTTCTGTTAGCGACCTAAGATTAACATCCTCCATAATTCGCACCTCTCACTCCCGTCTCCAAGACTTTTCTCGAGCTGCTCCTACTCACTGGAATGCTCTGCCCCTGAATATTAGGTCAATGCACAACTTCCCTACCTTCAAACGTGCCCTACAAACACATCTTTTCAGGCAGGCTTATCAAGCTTCCTAAAATGACCTTTCCCCAACTAAAACACTCCCCCACCAACTCCTCTGGCCTGAACTCGATCCTCTAATAGTCCCAAATCCAAAACAGATCGGCCAGCACCACACCTTTCACTACAATTATGGCTCGAATCCTACATATCACAATCAACCACCTTATGTGTCACCCCCTAGTCCTCATAGACTGTAAGCTCTTGCGAGCAGGGCCCTCACTCCTAGTGTTTCAGTTGTATATTAGCTAGTCATGTTTGTATTGTAAAAGAACCCGATGACTTTGTAAAGCGCTGCGGAATATGGTGGCGCTATATAAATAAATATTATTATTATATTAATGTTCTGGGTGTTGGGTGTCTTAGCCGTAGTCCCTCACCTCACAGCAGTGTCTTCAAATGCTGGATTTAGCTGCTCACTCTGCTCTATCACTTCTCACATGTGCTTTGCTGACTTGTGCTTCTTCTCCACATGGTAGGGGGGGAATTCTCCTGCCAAGTGGAACCCCCCCTCTTGGCAGGAAGCAGGACCAGCCCACTACTGTCAAGAGGAGAGGAACAGGGTGGTCAGCCCTGCGCCTAGTTAACTCTTGCCATCCATGTCCTTACTGGTACATATGGCCATAATATACAAATATAAGACAATATATCACAAAATAAAACAATAACTATATACAGAATTTTAGTACCCCCAGGTCTGGGGTGCTACATTCCTAGAGAGAGAGAATCAGGGAAGACTATTACCATCATTGTTACTGGATATACACAGCTATTGGGAAAAGCCTACTCTGTAATACAGTACCTTAGAATTATGCCTATTGCTGCTCTGTGTACTGCAACTTCTATCATCTATTCAGTAAAGAGAGACTATATTTATTGTAATCAAACAGGCCTGGTCATTGACTCCACCATCATCCGCTGGCCCCTACCCACTTTTGTTCTCCTGCCTTGTACCCTTCTACTTAACATCAAGGGCACCCCAACCAGCACCAAACAGGAGCCTCAGAATGTCCAGGATGTGCCCCAAGGGAAGAAAGGGTGTGTCCTCCAACCACTACATGCACAGCCCAGGGAGACCTGGAGAAGGACAAGACACCATGAGTATCTACCACCACCCTCACTGTTGCCAACATATGTCCTATGCTCTCCAATGCTTCCATAACGCCTCTCCCTGCGTTCTGGGCCGCTGCATAAGCATGATTAGTTAAATAAGTCTATAAAGTTTATCAAGTATGAGAAATCACTGATGTATTCAAGAAAATCAGTCTCCTTCAGAATTTGGAAAATAAGTGTGAAATATTGTGACTCATTTTATGTCTCCAAGCAAACAAAACATCTAAGGGAACATTTCAGTGTGACAGAGTTTTGGGCACAGAACCATGTTATTGCAAGTCTAAGGGGATTTGATGTAATCCTTGTGAAAGGTGCTGCCAGATACAACTCAAGAAAACCCTACTACGTACTACTCGCAGTATATTGGATTTGATTACTCTAATCCATAAGTTGAAAAGCATGTGAATAATTTTTAATGGCATAGTCAAGATTTCAGGAGTGGCCATGCCATACATGCAACCTGTGCACAGAGGCCTAGAAGATGAGCGTAAAGGCGCTGCTACATAAGTGTAGCTTCCTAATGTCTATTAGATTACATGTAAGCAACTGAGCTAAAATTCTAAACCCTCCAATATTGATACATTGTTAAAGTGATGTAACAGGATTCTCCATTATGATCTACTAGGGAGAAAGGGACCCATATATTGTTCTTACACAGTAGCTCTCTGCTGTCTATACCCATCCCTACCAAATTAACAGGATACCCACAAGGGTAAGGGGTCTCCAATCTTTTAAATTCATCTGATGACTCAGGGTTTAATATACTGTCTTATGTACACTGTCACAAATTACCCATTCAGTAGTACATGATCACATCCTAAAACAAAGCAGTGAAGCTTGAAGTCTGCATTGTATGGCATCCAACTCAATGTATATGGGCCCAGAAGCTTGAGGGCAGTACAGATGTTACTGTAGACAGAGACTTATAGGGGTTGTCCTGGAATAATTATCTTTTCAGTCGTGCCCGCCGCCAGCCTCCACTATTGAAACATTGATTCCTGCCACTCCGATTCTGTGCTCTGTCACTGCTGAGCAGGTGGCCATGCCCATGAATGGCCGGAAGTAAACAAGGCACAGACTCAAAGATGGACACATGGGAGCCAGATTGCTGGACCACAGCAGTGGGGAGCAGGTAAGTATAAATCTTTCCATAGTGGAGGCAGGCTGCAGGCGCCTCTGAAAAGATAGTTATTTCTGGACAACTCTTTTAAGAAAATGGACATCAGATGCCAATCAATCTCTGCATTTGGACTCACATAATTAATGTTATACTAAATGAGTCACATTTATTATGGGAGGCAAATCTGGCCAATAATAAAATGAAAACTCAAAAAAAGAAAATTAAAATGCAAATACCTTTTTTGACATTTTTTTGCCACCCATGTATGAAAATGTCATGACAAAATTAAAAATAAAATGAAATCACTTTATTTGCAATTTAAATTTTCCCATGGGTAATATGTGACAAAATTAAAAAATCCTTTAGTCATTTCATTTTTATTACCATACTGGTATGTCATGGTCAGCTCTAAAATAATGAAGCTGAATGGGAAAAGTCTTCACTTTGGCTTTGCTATTTCTTCATGAACCACATAATACAGATGTAGCAAGCACCAAAATCAGTGGGTTAGTGTGCCATCCCAACAGTGTATCTCAACACCAACTTTAAAGGGGTTGTCTCACAATAAGCTAGTGTGATGATGTAATTTTTTTACATTACATATTAAATGTATTTTTGTGGGATTTTATGTGATGGACCAACACAGTAGCAAGTATGTGTGAAATGAAAAGAAAATAATACATGGTTTTCAAAATTTGAACCAGATTTTCCTCCAGGATTGCTCTGTATTTAGCTCCATCCATCTTCCCATCAACTCTTACCAGCTTCCCTGTCCCCACTGAAGAACAGCATCCCCACAGCATGATGCGGCAACCACCATGTTTCACAATTACCATAGATGGACTCTATTTACTAATTAGGTGACTTCTGAAGGCAATTGGTCCCACTGCATTTTATTTAAGGGTTTCAGAGTAACAGGGGGTTGAATACAAATGCATGCCACAGTTTTCAGATTTTTATTTATCAAAAATTTTGAAAACCATGTATCATTTTCTTTTCACTTCACACATACTTACACTACTTTGTGTAAGTTCAAGGGATATTAACACTTTTTCAAGGTACTGTAAAATGAAAATGAATAGTGCCATCTACTGCCGATTTACTTTTCATTTCACACTTTGCCTTTTCATTTTCAGGCTGTGGAATATTCAAATATATGTTAATTAGTTGTGGGCTTGGCTCAACATGTAAATATATGTTAATTAACTGCTGGCAAGTCTAAAACCACTGCCCACAGAATGACATCTCCTACATATCTAGGCAGTAATGGCAAAGTTAGTTGCGGAACTACTAAGGGAAGCTGTAGTGGCACTGGAGTGGGGACAGGGCGCAGGGTTACAATAGACTGCCTCGCACAGTGAGCCAAGGGTTGCTGCCAGTGAATTGCAACCTCAGATTCAGCCATGTCCAGGAACCTCACATCTTCAAGAATCACAAGCCACTTCTGCGGCAAGAGAGACCATTCAAAGTAGTTTGCTTGTTAGTTAGCTAAGCTAACTGCTAGGGCTTTACTAGGGCTTTCTATACTGGGCCAGGTATAGTGCCAGTGTCAGCGTGATGGTGCAGCACTGCCAGACAATCATGGCAGTGGTGTTGTGATTCAGGGCCTAAGCCCTGAAAAGAAGGTCCTAGCAACGCCCCAGCTAGCTAGCTTAGCTAACTAAGGGCTTGTTCACACATCAGTTATTTGATCAGTTATTTCCATCAGTTATTGTCAGCCAAAACCAGGAGTGGAGGCTCCACAGACATAAGGTATAATGAAAAGATCTGCACCTGTTTGGTGTTTTTGACCCGCACCTGGTTTTGGCTCACAATAACTGATGGAAATAACTGATCAAATAACTGATATGTGAACAACCCCTAACAAGTGACCTACTTTGAACGGTCTTCACTATTCTTGAAGATTAAAGGTTCGTAGACATGGTTGAATCTGAGGCTGTGATATACCCACTGCGACCCTCAGTTCATTGCGTGAGGCTGTCTGCTATAGCCCAGCACCCTGACCCTGCTCCATTGCAGATGCAGCTTCCCTTATTAGTTACACAACCAACTTTTCCAATACTGCATAGACATGTGGAGAGATGTCATTCTCCAGGAGGTTCAGTGGTTTCATGGAATTAACTCAGTAGCTATAATAAAAATTTAATTACCTGCAATTACAAAATTATTCAGATCCAGGTGCTGATTTGAAAACTGCAGAATATTTTTCATGGGACAACCCCTCTAACATATATTTACATGTTGAGCCAAGCCTACTAAAATTAACATCTATTTAAATATTGCACAAACTGAAAATGTAAAGTATGAAATGGAAAGTTAATCAGCAGTAACTGGCCGCTGTTCGTTTTAAATTTGACACTTATTATGCAGTTCATAAAGAAACAGCAAAGCTAAAGTGAAGTTTGACTTTTTGCATTCAGCTTCTTTATTTCAGATTTGACCATGAAGTACTAGTATGTTAATGACAAAAGGCTTTTTTTTTTTTCATTTTATTTTTGTCACACATTTCCCATGCGTGAGCGAAAAATTGAATTGCAAATGAAGTGATTCATTTTATTTTTAATTTTGTCATATTTTCACACATGGGTGGCAAAAGAAATGTCAAAAAGGTATTTTCATTTTTTTTTTTGCATTTTCATTTTATTTATGGCAGGATTCACATAGTAATATAGTAACATAGTTTATAAGGCCGAAAAAGACATCTGTCCATCCAGTTCGGCCTGTTTTCCTACAAGTTGATCCAGAGGATGGCAAAAAAACCCTGTGAGGTAGAAGCCAATTTTCCCCACTTTAATGAAAAAAATTCCTTCTCGACTCCAATCAGACAATCAGAATAACTCCCTGGATCAACGACCCATCTCTAGTAACTATAACCTGTAATATTATTACACTCCAGAAATAAATCCTATTGCCTTCTATATATTCTATATATTAATAATATGAAAAGAGATGGCCCATTAATTTCACAGGCACTGATTAGTCTTCATCCTCTTCTCAAGTGACCCAGCAAGTGTATAGAATGGGTCTAAGAAGGTCCTTCCTAATGATCAAGTGATCCCTCTCCCTAGAATATTTTTATGGGTTAGATCCCGTTCACATGACCATGTGAATGGAGCCCCATCTATTCCGCAATTTTGCGGAATAGATGCGGCCCCATTCATTTCAATGGGCGGCATTAGATCGCAGAGAGCCACAGCTCCCTGCCACGGCTGCGCAAAAAAGAGAGAGCATGTCCTATTCTTGTCCACAATTGCGGACAAGAATAGGCATTTTGTATGGGGTGCCGGCCATGTGTGTTCCGCAAATTGCGGTACATACACTGGCCGGCATCCGTGTTTTTGTGGATCCACACCAACACGGCCATCTGAACAGCCCCCAAACAGGAGAACAATTGAAGATGTAGAGTAGCCCAGGGGCCCTGCAAATGTTACTGTAAGAAGTCCCAATATTTAATTTACGCCATGCTTAGTGAACTAGCAATAGGGGATGCAGAAATAGAAGTCACATTGGGCCCTATTGCCTAAGGGAGCCCAAAGTCCTCTGTGCCACATAAGAAGACACTTGTATTATAAATCTACATGGTAGTTGTGGGCCTTGTTACAGATTTTGCTTTGGGGCCCATAATCTTCAAGTTACGCCTCCATATGGATTATCTATCCTGTTAGCCATCTGATCCTTTGTATTCTCCCACTATTAGCTAGATCATAGCTAGTTATATAATTGTTCCTCTTCCTGTTTTAAAGAAGTTGATTCCTGAGGCGGGTTCAAATAATCAAACAAGAAGAAGTAAGTAGGGACTAGGACTGTGTTGCTGGTACTGATAGGTCTTCAAATGAAGTTCATCTAAGATAGAGGCTTTATTGGGACTACGCATTTCGGCATTGAGCCAGTGCCCTCATCCGGTCACAACCAGTTACAACCAATATTAGGGATTTACGGTATATACAGAATAAACATGATAAGACAGAAAAAGGAAATGACAGCACGTAATAGAGTCAAAGGTCAAAACCACACTACACTAAGGCCACTTTCACACAAGCGGCAGCATGGATCCGGCGGGTGAAGAGTCCTGCCGGATCCGTGCTGGCGCAGGTGCATGTGTGGGGCCGGAACCGCGCTCCGGTTCCACACCTGCACCATACACTATTTTGAGGAGGAGGGGGTTAAACTTTCCTGTTCCCGCAGCTCCCGACCTCTACCCGCAGCTCCAGAGGGCGGCACGCACAATGGGAAGATTCCCCACAGCGCCCCCTGCTGGAGGGAGGAGAGAGCTGCGAGGACAGATAAGTGCAGGGTGACGGATCCGTCATGAAATCCATTGAAAGTCAATGGAGGACGCATCCGTTTAATATTGTGTCACACTGAATGGATCCGTCCCCATTGACTTGCATTGGGGGTCATTCCGGATCCGTCTTGGTGCGGATGCCCAGACCGAAGAGCAAACCGTCCGGTCTGGAGACTGAAGAGAACTGCATGGAATGCTTTCAGGAGCATTCTGTTCTCTTCAGTTCAGTTTTGTCCCCATTGACAATGAATGGGGACAAAACTGAAGCGTTTTATTCCGGTATTGAGCCCCTATGACGGAGCTCAATACCGGAATGTATAAACGCTAATGTGAAAGTAGCCTAAAAAAAAAGGCTAGATTTGAACCCATGACTCCGACGCTAACCTGACAGGAGATTGACATTATAGAAGGGTCACCCCCTGTTGTGGGTGTCACATAACTGTGCCAGATTCTTAAAAGTCAATTTTTTGTTGGTATGCAGTGATACATACCTACTACTGCTAGATCCAGCTGATTGGTCGGGTGTGGTAAGTTATGCCCCCCCTCCCCAGTGGAAGCAGATCTACTATACAACCTTGTATAAATGACAATAAGGCTGGGTTCACATCACGTTTTTCCCATGATTTGACATATATAAAAACGTATATGTTAAATGAATGCCTCAGTCTGATGCCATACAGTGGCATCCATTCACCATAGAGTTCCATTGTAACAAAAAAAAAAAAAAAATATATATATATATATATATATATATATATATATATATACTTTTTTTTACCATTGTAAAAAAAAACATATAAGGTTTGTTTTTACTGGACTGTGCAGGATACAAGAAAATGGTGTGCATTTTTGCATCCTTTTTTTTCTAACGTATACATCAAATGGAGATATAAAATGTAATGTGAACCCACCCTTAGACAATCTCCTGCAATTGCCATGCAGGTCTAGTAAACATCTCACTATCTTCTCCACTGCATGATTTATCAGTAAATTTTAATTATTAAAGCTGTACTGTGTGAATTGGTACCTATATTTACAGATCTATGGAATACAAACTCAGATTAATTATGAAATATTAATACCTGCATCTAAAATGGCGGCATTTACCTCCTGTGTTCCTGTGGGGGTTATGTACTGTCTCTGCTTTATGACTGCTGAGAGCACTCCGCAGTTATTTTTCTATAAGTGAACTTTTCCCTATGCAGTGAAATTTATCACTGTATTTGACATTTTCTTTCCCTCGAGGCAATTACCATGGCAACCAAATCCGCCGCTTGCAAACCATAACTATTTTAGAAAGATAAGTGGTATGTTACCATGTATTAGTGCTTATTTTTCCTTTTTACATCCTGTACTCATTCAAAAATGCAAGTAAAAAAGTGAATTTAGAGTCCAATGTTATTACTATGTGTGTAAAAAGATTAGATAGATAGATAGATAGATAGATAGATAGATAGATAGATAGATAGATAGATAGTAGAGGTGGACTCTACATTACTTGGCCCCTATACATTTAAGAAAAAAAGGATATCTATCCTTCTGCCCTCGCCCTAACCTTGGTTAAACACAAGTTTGTATTTTAGAGAGCAGTTCAGTGATATACTTCTATTATCTATGATCCCATGATGAGCAGTCCCAGAGGCTTTACTAGACTATTCTTCACCATGGACAAAGATTCCGTTTCCTAACTATGGATTTAAATGACTGGGAGCGGGGACTGATGGGAGGAAGCAGAGGTTAGCTCCTCCCACCATGTGGAACGCTGAGGTCTGAGATGTGCTGGACCTAACCTGGAATATGCCTCCATGACTGCTGGATCTCTCCCTGGCTGACCACCCTCTGGAGGCTCGAGCCGATCCCGCGACCGAGGCTGGAGGAAGCTGCAGACGCTGACAGGTGCCAGGGAGTTGGCTGAAGAGACGGCCTCTACACGCTGGGACCTGTGCCTTTGATTAGCAGGAACGGGGTCGGGGAAGCGGATGCTCGAGCCGAGCACGTGGCCAGAGCTGGAAGGAGTCACAGATGCTCACAGACACCAGCAGAGAGAGTGGAACTCTGAGTCTTCAGAACTAACGTGGAGTGAGGGACACTCACCAGGGTTACAGAGACTGGAGGCTCACCGTGAGTGAGCGGTACTTAAACGCCAGAGGTGATCGTATAACCAGGGAGCGCGTGAGTTAACATTCCCCCACTTGTATAAACTGAAAACAGTACTGGTAGTGAGAACCACTGCTTCTCTGATGAACCAGAGGATCTACATGGGAGTGAATTATGCAAGAATCTTTATGTATTGTGACCCTGGAGAGCTATATGCTCAAGAGTAAAACCCTGAGCTGACCCCTCGCTGTGTTTTGGCTCTGGAGAGCTATATGCTTAAGAGTTAATATTGCTCCACCTGTATGAACTGAGAACTGCACTCTATGCATGAATCTCTATGTGTTTTGGCCCTGGAGAGCTATATGCTCAAGAGTAAACCCTGAGCTGATCCCTTGCTGTGTTTTGGCTCTGGAGAGCTATATGCTTAAGAGTTAATATTGCTCCACCTGTATGAACTGAGAACTGCACCGCAATCTCTATTTGTTCTGGCCTTGGAGAGCTATATGCTCAAGAGTAAACCCTGAGCTGACCCCTTGCTGTGTATTGGCTCTGGAGAGCTATATTCTTAAGAGTTAATATTGCTCCACCCGTATGAACTGAGAACTGCACTGTTGAGAACTGCACTACTGGTTAGAGCTACTGCTCCTTGGACGACTCAGAGGATCTCTATGAGAATGAATTTTGCATAGATTTTTATGTATGATCTGGCTTTGGAAAGCTATATGCTTAAACAGTGAACTCTGAGCTGACCTTTTGCTGGATTGTGGCCCGGGAGAACTATAGGACTAAGAGGGAACTCTGAGTCTACCCTTTACTTCGAACTGGCCTTGGAGCTCTATGCTTATGTGACTAATTTATTGTGTGAACCCTGCATTTTTCTCTCTGTGTGTTCTTGCTCTGGAGAGGTATATACTTGGAAATGAACCCTGCATTTCTTTTGCTCTCTGTGTGTTCTTGCTCCGGAGAGGTATGAGCCTAAGAGTGAACCTTGCATTCTTTCCTCTGTGTGTTTTTGCTCTGGAGAGTTATACGCCTAAAAGAGAACCCTACATCTTTTCTCTCTGTGTGTTTTTGTCCCGGAGAGTTAAAAAGTGAACCCTGAGCAACTCTCTATCTATAAAAGTGAATTTTGAGCTGATTTTCTATTGCGTTTCGGCGCTGGAGACTTATTACTGTTTTTTCTGTTTATCACCCCCCCATACAATTTATTACCCCCCACTGTTACCATACTAACTATATTAATTGATGAGATTTGGTGTGTATGAGTGGAGGGTAGAAATAGAATAACACACTATTTAAATGATAAAGGTGAGGGGGGACTGTGAAATTTGCCATGATGCTTAGAGGAAAAAGATCCCCAAGCCCCAGTAAAGAGGGAGGTAGGGGTGCTGGAAAAGGTAAAGAGAGCCCAAAAAAAGGACCGGGAAAAATGGATAAGTATTTATTATCTCCAGCTGTAGCCACTAAAGGGCGTCAAAATACTAAGGGTCAGGGTACGTCTCATCTTGAGGACACAGCAGAGGGTAGTAGCCCCCACAAAGCTAACACAAAAGACTCACTCTCTTTGAAAGATGTCCTAGTAGCTGTCAATAAATGTAACCTTTCAGTTGAGAGCTTAGCAACACAGGTAGGGGGAATAGGATCAGAGGTGATGTTAATTCGGGATGACCTAAGGAAGATGAAAGAGGAAAGCAGAGAGACAGAGAAGAGGGTCTCAAAATTAGAAGAAAAAGTGGAGAAAATTGAAAAAGAACTAGGAGAGGTGACCCTTGTAAATAGTGATCTGAAGAGGAAAACTACGGACTTAGAAGATAGAGCCAGGAGGCAGAACCTTAGGCTGATAGGAATCCCTGAAGGTGAAGAGAAGGATGACCCCGTGAGCTTTGTATTAAAAGTGATAAAAGAGACCATTGGGGAAGAATTTTTGACACCCTTCCTTAGCATAGAAAGGGCCCATAGAATCCCAGTAAAACAACCCCCTCCGGGTGCAACTCCTAGGGCTATTATTTTTAAGCTGATGAACTATAAGGATAGGGAGATCATTCTCAGGAGAGCGAGGGAATTAAATAATTTGTATTATAATAATTCCAGAATAGCATACTATCCGGATTATGCGTATGAAACTCAAAAAAGAAGAATGGCATTTAATAATGTTAAAAAACGGTTGCAAGTAAATGCAATTAAATATTCATTGATGTTTTTCCCGCAAGATTGAGAGTAGTGCACAATGGGAAGACTAATTTTTTTCCTGAACCAGGAGAAGCGGTGCTCTGGATGGATGCAGAAGGGCTTAAAAATTAGCATGACCAGGAAGTGAAGAGATAATTTGTGTAGGGATTAGGACCAGCAAGAAATAAAGAGTAAAAATGAAGATATAAGGTGACCTCTGCGAACCACGTGGGTAGTGAGTAGAGAGACTTGCTAGAGATTATTCTCAGTAAGTCACTTAAGGGGGATGGGGAGAGGGGATCCTGTACAGTCAGGGTTTTTTTTTTTTTTTTTTTTTTTTTTTTTTTGTCTTCTCTTCTCGCTCTCTCTCTCCTCTTTTCTTCTCTCTTTCTCTATCTCTCTTGACGAGGGATGAACACGAGGATTATAGTTTGGAATGTACGTGGGCTGGGTAGTAGAATGAAAAGAATAGCACTATTGGGGGTTATTAAGAATTATCTACCGGCGGTAATATGTTTATTGGAGACACATTTTTGTATGAGCAACACTCACTCAATTCACAAAGTTTGGTGGAAACGCCAATATCACTCTGTATTTTCCACTTACTCCAGAGGAGTGAGTGTGTTAGTTCACCGAAGTATAAATTGGGTAACACTAGACACAAAAATTGATAAAGAAGGGAGATATGTGTTTATACACTGTAGATTGGGCGAATTAATATGTATATTGAGTTTTATTTATATTCCCCCCCCGTACTCACCCGTCGTCATAAGGGAAATGTATAGGTATTCGCTACAAAAACCTGGATGTCCGTGGTTTGTAATGGGCGATTTTAATAATGTTTGGGATGAAGAACTTGATAGAGCCCGCAGTAAACCTGTGGAGGGGCTGAGTCGGGAAACTCCCTTGGCTAGAATATGTGCTGAATTAGGACTATTTGATATATGGCGAAGGAAGTTCCCTGAGGAGAGGGCTTATTCCTGCTGGAATAAATCCAGTGGTACTAGATCCCGAATTGATATGCTACTTTGTAATGAACTCGCACTGGAATATGTTGATAAAGTGAAGTACTCTACTCGATGCTTATCTGACCACGCACCCCTGGTAGTCGAAATAAAATCTGTTATCCCACGTAGAATTAACCAGATAAAAATTAACCCCACTTGGTATGAATTGCTGGAGGACTTAGACCGAATTAAAAATGATTTGATTAGCTTTTTTGATACAAACTGGGGATCTACCTCGGACCAAATAGTATGGGACACTGCCAAAGCTTTTACTCGGGGTTTACTGTTTAGTGGGATAAAAGGGCAAAAGAAAAAATTTCAGAAGCAAGAGAGAGAATTGAGGGAGGAAGTACTAAATCTGGAAGAAAAATTAAATTATAATCCATCAGGAATAAATAAAGAGAATTGGGAGCAGGCCCAGGAAAACTTAAATAAATATTTGGAAAAAAAAGCAAGGGCTAAAATAAGGTTCTTAGGGGCAAATAGATACTTGAAGGGAGATGTAAATAACAAATTCCTAATGTCTATAATACAAAATCAAAAAGAAAGTAGCTTTATCCCCTCTATTAAAAATAATACTGGGACTTTAGTATTTCACCCAGAAGAGATAGTGGCAGCTTTTGCTGAGTACTATGAGAACCTCTATCAATCTGAAGTGAAAGCCCCCCCTGCAGAAATTGATAAATATTTGAATAAGATTACCTTGCCACAGGTGAGCCAAACACAAAGGGAAATGTTAGATGCCCCCATCACATTGGAGGAACTGGAGAGGGCCCTTACAGAGGTGAAGGGCAGCACAGCCCCTGGATGTGATGGCCTACCCTATGAAACTTACCGTAAATTCAGGGATCCTTTGGTACCGGCCCTCTATAGAACTCTAGTGGAATCTATCCGGGTGGGGATGTTGCCGAGCACCCTACTGGAGGCTTTAATTGTTGTAATTTTGAAGGAGGGTAAGGACCCCACAGAGATTGAATCTTTTAGACCGATCTCTCTTTTGAACACAGACAATAAGCTATTTGCGAAAATCTTGGCAGACAGACTTGCCAAGGTGGTACCAGAACTGGTCAATAAAGATCAATCTGGTTTTATACCTGGCAGAAATGGACATACTAATATTAGGAGGGTGTTCGGCAACATTCAGCTCAATAAAGAGGAGGGCACCCACTCCATCCTGTCTCTTGACGCAAAAAAAGCGTTTGATAGGGTGGAGTGGGAATTCCTTTGGAAGGTTTTGACCAAATTTGGGATAGGGACAAACTTTATACAGATGACACAGTTACTTTATAAAAAGGCTAGAGCCGCAGTATGTGTAAACGGGATGTGCTCGAGAAGTTTTTTTCTAAACAGGGGTACGAGACAGGGTTGTCCTCTCTCTCCCCTGCTTTTTGCCCTAGTTATTGAGCCATTGGCCCAAGTAGTAAGAGAGGATGGGGAAATCGAGGGGTTTGGAGCTGGGGGGAGAGAGGACAAGATCGCGCTCTATGCTGATGACATCCTGCTCTTCTTGAAAGAGCCGGAAAAAGGTTTGCCCAAGGTTATTGATACTATTGAAGGTTATGGGAGCCTTTCGGGCCTGGCTATTAATTGGGCAAAATCTACCCTTCTTCCAATAGGACACCAGCCAGAGGTGATGGGCTTTGATTTGAAAGTTCTCCAGAAAGGTGAGACATGTAAATATCTAGGGGTAAATTTATCTAGTAGGATAGAAGATTTCCATGTGAACAATTCTATCCCAGTAATAAGTGGGATGGAAAAAAAGTTGAAAATATGGAGTTCTTTACCGATATCAAGAATGGAAAGGATATCACTGATAAAAATAATTTGCCTACCAAAATTCCTTTACCTATTTGCAGCTTCGCCAGTATGGTTCGAGGAGCGGATATTTAAAAGAATAACATCTATGTTTAATGCATTAATCTGGGGGCACAAGAGGGTACGGATTAAGCAGGAAACTCTGTGTCGGTCAAGAGAAAAAGGTGGTGTCAACCTCCCGGACATGAGAATGTATTTTCTAGCCTCCCAATTGGTCCATCTAGTACAACATAAAGAATCACCCTTTTTGAAAACCCTTCTGGAAAGCTATGAAGGAAAGTTCCTATCCTTAATTGAAATTCTTGAGGCTGGGAAACTGAGGACAGAAGTCTGGAAATCTGCCCCCTTGGTTGGGAATATAAATAAATGCTGGGAGAAACTAAAAAAGTATATGGGGATAAAATCCCCGTTAGGTTTCAGCCCTTTATGGGATAATGATAACCTTCCAGAATTTAGCCAGATGGGAAGAACTGAAAGATTGGTGAAAATGGGAGTAAGAAAAGTAGAAGATATCTTAGTGGATGGAGAAATGATGAAATGGGAAAGGTTTAAATTTAAATATGGATTAACAGACGAATTTTGGTTAGAATATGGCCAAATCGCCTCGGCGTGGCAGAAGTCTGGATACAAACAGGTTTCTACACAGATTACTGGTGCAGTTAAAATTATTAAGGAAGGTAGTAATATTAAAAGCTTAATATCTAAATTATATGTTGCCATTAGGCTGGATAGTAGGAAACCTGGAAAATTAAAATGTTGTTTAAAGTGGGAGAAGGATCTAGGTCCCATAAATGATAGGGAATGGGAGAAGATATTCTCAAATGTAAAATCAAGCTCAGGTAATCCAAATCACAGGATGATCCAATTTAACATCATTCATAGGGTCTACTACACACCAGCCTACCTATTTAAAATTGGGAAAAAAATCTCCTCAAAATGTTTTAAATGCAGCATGGAGGAAGCTGATCATCTGCATCTACTGTGGGAGTGCGTGGAAATTCAAAGGTTTTGGGAAAAAGTACTAAAGGAAATAGCAAATAGGATCGGATTAAGCACTAGAATATCTCCTCGAATGATTATACTGGGAGAGGATACTGGGATCACTCTTCCTAAAAAAACTAAAGTCAAATTATTAGGTATGTTACTATGGGCGAAGCTGGTTATAGTTAGACAATGGGGCTCCCCGACTCCCCCAGCATATAATGCCTGGCTTAGAATTGTGGAAATGATATAAGAGTGGGGGGAGAGGAGAGGAGATGGTGGGGGGTGAGGGGGAAGAGGAGAAAATTTGTGGGTTTTTTTTTTTTTTTTTTTTGTTGTTTTGCTATTTTACTGTATGTGCCTGACTGTTACAGGGAGGGTGGGGGATGGGAGGGAATGAAGGTTGGATTAAGTACCCATGTGTCTCTGTACAATTGTAATTTAAAAGGGTAGGGCCCAGTGGGGAGACCACTACCATAACAACGAGACAGAGATAATGATTGGGGAAATGTATTAAGAGGGGTAATTGGGAAGAGGGAAGAAGTACTGTGGGCGTGCTGCTGGTGGGGGACCCCCGCGTCCGCACAGACAGGAAAAAGGTTTGCTGTTGCGGACGCGTGGGTTCCCCGCCAACAGCTCGAGGTTCAAGCAACCAATCAAGTAATTTTTTAAGATCTAAATCATAAAAACTTCACTAAGTTCTCGTTGGGTTGGTGTGGTAGCCCTTTCTGGGTCGTTCCTCTGATGAAGAGATACACTTATATGTATATAAAATGAAATTTGGATATATAGAGATTTGTACATGTATTTTAAATTATTTTGTTATCTGTTATTTACAAAAAATAAAAAATATATAAATAAAAAAAAAACTATGGATTTAAATATCCTGGCCAATGCAGTGACCTATTGCCAGCACCAAGATACAGCCCCAGGCTATGCCCTAGAGCAGTACCTACTGATTCCCTCCAGCACAATACAGGTTGCTATTTACTGTCACCTCTCTTTACTGTCACTTCTATTTGCCGTCACCTCTGCTCTTCTCCTGCTCACATGTAGACACTAGATCTCTAAAAGTAAAAAAAATAAACATCTTATTATTCATATACTGAAAAGTTCTAATAATTCAGAATAAAAAAACCTTGATTATCATATATTCTTGACAACTTTAACAAAAGTTAAAGGGAGTTTGTCGCTAAGAAAGTACCTGTTAAAACAAGCTTAGTGTCTTGTAGGGCTAGTTGAGCTGAATGTAATGATACCTTTCACTTAGCAATCTTCATTTTGGTGAAAAAGTACTTTTAAATCATATGCAAATAACTAGTTAAGTGCACTGAAGGCAGACCCAAGCCACTCTATGCTCTCTTGCTCCTCCTGCTTCCTCTCTTTCTTTTTTGATTGGCAGGGCACAGGTTCCTGTATAGTCATCTCTCTGACCCTGTCTATTTTGGTCTATACTTAATTATGAGGATTTCTAGACCATCAGGTACTAATATTGAATAACATTTTGTACTGAAATGATATAGTGTACCACTGTCACATCACTTAAAGTTACCGAAAATTGGAGATCTACCAAAATTCTTGGAAGACTGAGCAGGTGTATTAAATTTGTGATCGGTGGGGCCCTACTGGTGGGACCACCTTCGATCACAAGAACAGGGGTCCCGTATTCTGTGGAGTTCCCCTGAAATAGACAGAGCAGCTGGTCGGAAATGCATACTGCTCCATTCATTTCTATGGGAGCTTCAGAGATAGTTGGCTAGTTTCTCTAATTGGAATACCCCTTTAAGGAATACTAATCAGGAATGCTGAAAACAAGACATTTCTAAAGGCTGCATATGTTGAAGTGAAAGGATCAGAAAAGTGTTACCCCTTTAATGCCTGCTGATCAAGGTGAGGATTAAGTGGTGTTGAAAACTGCTAGAATCTACTAGAGAAGCTAAGCAGAACATGAAGGAGCCAGCAGCACAAAACTCGTATCTGGCGTCTTTAGATCTCAAGTGATAAATACTCATCGTTCTCTCTTTCCATTAGAACCTAGAGAAATGCTGATGTACTTTATTCAAGATTCTGACTTGAAATGGTGTCTGTGACAACCCATGATGGTTCAATATTCCAGTGCATATGAGCAAAGTAAATATATAAATGCTAAATCTCATAAGAATATCATTAACATTGGGGGACTGACAGTAGGAACAGCAGTGGTCACTCTTAAAGGTGTTGTCCAGCCAGTCAATTTTTTTTAAATAACCACTTAGAAAGCATTAAAAATAAATACGGTAAAATAAATCACCTGATGCTTCTGTTCCAACACTTCTTGAGTTCTCCATAGGTTTCAACTACATGCTTCCCCTCTGGACATGTGACAGCTGTAAGCCACCACGGTGGCCAGCTAATGACTGCAGTGTCACATGTACATGTTGAGAGGGAAAAGGAAGCAGACACTAGCAAGGGAGTCAAGAAGTATCAGTATGGAAATAGCGGGCAATTTATAAGTTAATACTTATTTTATCTTTTTTAAGCATTCTCAGCGGATTTTTCAAAAAATTCAAATGGTTTAATCAGTCGAATGGATCCCCTGATCGGCAGAATAAACAGCACTTAGGCTACTTTCACACTAGCGGCAGGCCTAATCTGGCAGGTGAAAGGTGCTGCCGGATCAGGCCTGCCGCAGTGACATGTGTGGAGCCGAAACCACGCTCCGGCCCCACACATGTCACACAGTACATATATACACACACACACACATACATATAGACAAACAAACACACATACATACTTACATGCTCCCGGCAGGTCTTCAGAGCGTCGGAGGGACAGAACAGCTCGCACAGGTGACGATTCCCCACAGCGCCCTCTGCTGGGCGCCTGGTGGAATCGTCACCTGTGCGCGCCGTCCTGTCCCTCCGACGCTCTGAAGACCTGTCGGGGTGCATGTAAGTATGTATGTGTATTTGTATGTGTATATATCTGTGTATGTTTATGTTTATGTGTATGTCTATGTCTGTATGTGTGTATGTGTAGCCGGATCCGTCATGAACTCCATTGAAAGTCAATGGAGGGCGGATCCGGTTACCATTGTGGTCACACCAGACGGATCGGATCCACCCCCATTGACTTGCATTGGGGGTCATTCCGGATCCGTCTTGGTGCGGATGCCTGGACCGGAGAGCAAACCACAGCATGCTGTGGTTTGTTCTCCGGTCTGAAGACGGAACGGAATGCTTTCAGGAGCATTCCGTTGTCTTCAGTTCAGTTTTGTCCCCATTGAAAATGAATGGGGACAAAACTGAAGCGTTTTATTCCGGTATTGAGCCCCTATGACGGAACTCAATACCGGAATTTTAAAACGCTAGTGTGAAAGTAGCCTTACTCGAATTGAAAGACCTGACCCAAATGGATGAGTCAATGTTTAAATAGTGTTCAGCTAATTAATAGAGATTCCAGCGTCATTGTCCCCAAAGACTAATCTTGGCCTTCACTCACGATAAACCATCAGTGTTAAAACCTTGGAAAACCTCTTCTAAAAGATTATCTCAACCCATTTCCATATGCCATGTGAATGTCCAAAGTTGAGTGCTGCCATGCACCAGTACACAGGGAGAGGCATTAGGGTGCAGAGGTGGCTGAGGCAATGAAGGAGGTTGTAATCTTCACAGAGGATAATCCTAACTCCAGTCCTCTCCTGGGCTGTGCGGGCTGTGAATGGAGGGGTGCAAACCTTCTACCCCTTAGAGAACACCCTGGACTTTTGGGAGCTCCTGTCTGGTAGTGGCTAGGATGCCCTTAATGTTAAAGGGTTTGTCTCTCTTCATTTATTATGTAGCATTCTTGTGCATTTTGCCCGCCTATACCACAGGCGACCTTTGTACATATAGCTGTGTGAGCTTCTCCTCGCATTGGTTGCTTGGTGCACACAGAGGTAACTAGGAGAAGCACACTATATGCCTCTGCCTGAGCCATTGGCTAAGGAAGAATTTGCAGGTGCACACACTAGCCCCTTAAGAGGCCACTGGTGAGCACACACATTCTAAGGGTACAGAGACTGGAGCAATGGAGACAGCAGCTGTAGTGCCTTGGAGCAACGGTACTTTGAACTATGGACATTTGCCCTTATTACAACTGTGCAATCTATTAAAGGGGTTGTCAGGGTTCAGAGCTGAACCTGGACAAACCCAGGATTTCACCCAGGCAACCTTCCTGACAACAGCATCGGAGCATTTCAGCAGTGTGTTCGGTGATGTCACCGGCTCTGATGGGCCGGCTTTAGCGCTGCCCTAGCCGTTTTACTGGCTAGAGCAGCGCTAAAGCCTGCCCATCAGTGCCAGTGATGTCACTAGACTCACTGCTGGGCGGAAGGCTCCGCCTGGCAGAGCCCAGTTCGTCACTGGAACTGTTCCTGGAACTGTTCTTACGGTTAAATCGCACAGGGCAAAGGCATTTTGCCCTGTGCGTTTTAACCGTAAGAAGTGAAAATCTTTTCTAGGAACACTTGCAAAAGAAGATGCTACTGTAAGTTGCTATCTATATTATGATATTTCATATTAACCAGAGCTGTTGGTACTTTCAAATAGTTGTTTAGTAGTGATGATCAAACATGCTCGTACCGAGCTCAAAAAGCTTGGGTCCCCTGCGCGCACCCAGACGGATCCGTCATGACCAAGACGGATCCGTCATGACCTCAATGCATTTCAATGGGGACGGATGCGTTTGGTGTGACACACTAGTAGATGTCCTGATTTTTTATATTACCCTGATTCTAGTGACATTTTGCAGTATTCTAACATGTAAATAGGTCTATGATTAGAGATGAGCGAGTAGTGAAATATTCGAAAGTTCGAAATTCGATTCGAATAGACCGCGAAATTCGACTATTCGACCGAATATCGAATCCCATTAAAGTCTATGGGAAAAAAATGCTTGCCACTTGGAAATCTCAATTCGACCACTTGGAGGTCACCAAGTCCACCCTGAAACCTCAGAAAAGGATGCCAACACTGCTGGAATGCAACTGGGACAGCAGGGGAAGCATGTCTGGGTGCATATAACGCGCCCAAGTCGCACTATTACGCCGCTATCACAGCCTCTCAACAATACACTCCAAAGACAATATAACCTCTCTGTAAAGTGAGACCATACAAGGAAACCTTCTTTCCTCTACATTGCCATGGACCCCAAGCCAAACTAGACAAAAAAGAAGATGAAATTCTGCACCCCTTAAAATCACGTTGCCTATGACAACCACAGATGGCATAGGCAAGGGGGAAAGCAAATAGACCCCACCCCTAATTGTCATTGTGTGTGTGTGAGATGTGGTCAGACATGTCTTCTTTAAATGTAAAAACAACTCAAACACATGCAGAAGCCTTAAAATGGCCAAATTGTTGGCGCTAGAGATGTCAGTGACCCGACCTGGCCCAGTGTCATGTCTAGCAGGTAAAGCAGTGGGGATGTTGAGGGATGCGTAGGACCGCAAAAGGCAGGAAGAGGCTGTGGGCTGGCCAGAGGCTCATGGAAAATTTTGTGGAGGCCCAAGAGGTGAGACGTCTTAAAAATTGTGTGGAGGCTAAAGAGGTGAGACCTCTTAAAAATTATGTGGAGGCCCAAGAGCTGAGACCTCTTAAAAATTATGTGGAGGCCCAAGAGGTGAGATCTCTTAAAAATTATGTGGAGGCCCAAGAGGTGAGACCTCTTAAACATTTTGTGGAGGCCCAAGAGGTGAGACCTCTTAAAAATTATGTGGAGGCCCAAGAGGTGAGACCCGTTAAAAATTGTGTGGAGGCTAAAGAGGTGAGACCTCTTAAAAATTGTTTGTAGGCCCAAGAGGTGAGACCTGTTAAAAATTATGTGGAGGCCCAAGAGGTGACACCTCTTAAACATTTTGTGGAGGCCCAAGAGGTGAGACCTCTTAAAAATTATGTGGAGGCCCAAGAGGTGAGACCTCTTAAAGATTTTGTGGAGGCCCAAGAGGTGAGACCTCTTAAAGATTTTGTGCAGGCCAAGAGGTGAGACCTCTTAAAAATTATGTGGAGGCCAAGAGGTGAGACCTCCTAAAGATTTTGGTGGAGGCCCAAGAGGTGACACTCTTAAAAATTATGTGGAGGCCCAAGAGGTGAGACCTCTTAAAGATTTTGTGGAGGCCCAGAGGTGAGACCTCTTAAAGATTTTGTGGAGGCCCAAGAGGTGAGACCTGTTAAAAATTATGTGGAGGCCCAAGAGGTTGAGACCTGTTAAAAATTATGTGGAGGCCCAAGAGGTGAGACCTCTTAAGATTTTGTGGAGGCCCAAGAGGTGAGACCTCTTAAAGATTTTGTGGAGGCCCAAGAGGTGAGACTCTTAAAAATTATGTGGAGGCCCAAGAGGTGAGACCTGTTAAAAATTATGTGGAGGCCCAAGAGGTGAGACTCTTAAAGATTTTGTGGAGGCCAAGAGGTGAGACCTGTTAAAGATTTTGTGGAGGCCCAAGAGGTGAGACCTGTTAAAAATTATGTGGAGGCCCAAGAGGTGAGACTGTTAAAATTATTGGAGGCCCAAGAGGTGAGACCTCTTAACATTTTGTGGAGGCCCAAGAGGTGAGACCTCTTAAAAATTATGTGGAGGCCCAAGAGGTGAGACCTCTTAAAGATTTTGTGGAGGCCCAAGAGGTGAGACCTCTTAAAGATTGTGTGCAGGCCAAGAGGTGAGACCTCTTAAAGATTTGTGGAGGCCCAAGAGGGCTGAAGACCTCTTAAAGATTTTGTGAGGCCCCAAGAGGTGAGACCCTTTAAAGTATTTGTGGAGGCCCAAGAGGTGAGACCTGTTAAAAATTATGTGGAGGCCCAAGAGGTGAGAGACTCTTAAAGATTTTGTGCGGGCCCAAGAGGTGAGACCTTTAAAATTTGTGAGGCCCAAGAGTGAACCTCTAAAATTTTGGAGGCCCAAGAGGTGAGACCTCTTTAAAAATTTTGGAGGCCCAAGAGGTGAGACCTCTTAAACATTTTGTGCAGGCCAAGAGGTGAGACCTCTTAAAATTATGTGGAGGCCCAAGAGGTGAGACCTGTTAAAAAATTATGTGGAGGCCCAAGAGGTGAGACCTCTTAAACATTTTGTGGAGGCCCAAGAGGTGAGACCTCTTAAAAAATTATGTGGAGGCCCAAGAGGTGAGACCTGTTAAAATTTTGTGGAGGCCCAAGAGGTGAGACCTCTTAAAATTTTGTGGAGGCCCAAGAGGTGAGACCTCTTAAAATTTTGTGGAGGCCCAAGAGGTGAGACCTCTTAAAATTTTGTGGAGGCCCAAGAGGTGAG
>ONZH01003328.1:0-17409 GCA_900303285.1 Rhinella marina
GGCTGAAGAGGAGGACTTGGAGGAGGAGGAGGAGGAGGTGGAGGAAATGGAGAGTCAGTCCAGTGAGGAGAGGGAATTCTTGCGTGTTGGGACTCTGGCGCACATGGCAGACTTCATGTTAGGCTGCCTATCCCGTGACCCTCGCGTTAGAAGAATTTTTTCCAACACCGATTACTGGGTGTTCACTCTCCTGGGACCCACGGTACAAGCAGAACCTTTCCACTCTCATCCCTGCAGAGGAAAGGAGTATGAGAGTGAATAGGTATCAACAGGCCCTGGTGCACAAGCTGAAACAATTCTTCCCATCTGACGCCGCTAGCGGCAGAGGGCATGGTTCTGTGGGCCAAGTAGCGGGGGAGAGGAGGCGAGCAGGCAGCTTGTCCAGCACTGGCAGGGGAACGCTCTCCAAGGCCTTTGCCAGTTTTATGTCACCCCAGCAAGACACTGTCACCTGTCCCCAGTCTAGGCAGAGTAGGGGGGAGCTGTACAGAAAGATGGTGAGGGAGTACCTAGCTGACCATACCAACGTCCG
Organism: Rhinella marina; assembly: GCA_900303285.1. Taxonomy (NCBI): domain Eukaryota; kingdom Metazoa; phylum Chordata; class Amphibia; order Anura; family Bufonidae; genus Rhinella; species Rhinella marina. The sequence goes on from ONZH01003328.1 coordinate 533, forward strand.
TAGCGATCACTCTGCTCCATACAACTACTGGGTTTCAAAGCTGGACACGTGGCCTGAACTGGCGCTGTACGCCTTGGAGGTGCTGGCCTGCCCTGCCGCTAGCGTGCTGTCAGAGCGGGTATTCAGTGCAGCTGGTGGCGTCATCACCGATAAGCGTACACGCCTGTCAACTGACAGCGCTGACAGGCTGACGCTTATTAAAATGAACAAAGCCTGGATTTCACCGGAATTCAAATCTCCTCCGGGGGAAAGCAGCTAAAGATTTAAATAACTTATGTATCCGATTCCTCTTCTCTACTCCTCTTCTCTACTCCTCCTCCTCCATATCGTCTTTGCCTAACGCTGACCCAAAAAACGCCATTTTTAGAGGTCCAACTGGCACTCTTTTAGCACAATTTTTCAGGAGGGCCCCCTACAGGCCCTCTCTTCAAACAATTTTTCAGGAGGGCCCCCTACAGGCCCTCTATTCAAACAATTTTTCCAGAGGTCCACCTACAGGCCCTCTATTCAAACAATTTTTCCAGAGGTCCACCTACAGGCCCTCTCTTCAAACAATTTTTCAGGAGGGCCCCCTACAGGCCCTCTATTCAAACAATTTTTCCAGAGGTCCACCTATAGGCCTTCTTTTCAAACAATTTTTCCAGAGGTCCACCTACAGGCCCTCTCTTCAAACAATTTTTCGGGAGGGCCCTCTACAGGCCCTCTATTCAAACAATTTTTCCGGAGGTCCACCTACAGGCCCTCTCTCCAATTCCAGTTCCAAGTTTTATTTGCGCATACTGCATACATTTTTATTTTTGGGATAGGTGTGAAAAATAATATTACTTGCGAATCTATATTGCCCAACATTGGATACGGTAGCAAGTAGAAGACCAAACACATGCTGCTCACAGGGTTCCGCAAATTCCTGGTCCACCCGCAAATTCCTTGTCCACAATGTCAAGGAGGACGAGGTTCTGTGGATGAGCAACAAGTCCTTCTGTACTGAATCGCCGACAAAGTCTCCATAAGAGCTACAGACCATTGTGAGAGAGCGGCACAGCTCGCCATCAAAGTGAGGAACCCCAACGCCAGACTGCGCAGAGAAGATAACGAATAAATATCTCTGTGGTTATTTTTGCTAAATAAAAGTTAAATAAACCCCCCAAAAAATTAATCTGTTCCTGTGCCTGATCCACCCAAGTTGAATCTGTCCCATCATGAGAAAGTCCCCCCCAAGGAGTCCCCACTGTAACTTGCTTCCCATACAACTACCTCACCCCCCGACACCTGTGTCTCGCCATTGTCCACCACCTCCTCAGACAACACTGGTAAATCCCCACTGTCAGCACACGGAAACAGCAAAAGGTCTTGCGAATTGGGGCAGAGAATGTTCTGGGCTAGCACATCAGAGAAGGGGTGACTATGGGGTTCCAGGGAGTACGTGACCACATGCAATCTGCATCTAAAAAGTCATGCCACACTTGATCAATCTCATAATTTACGACTGTACCGGTTGATGCTAAATTTTTAGTTGGGGTCCTGTATCGTCATTCTAACTCCATCCGGCTGTTGTCACCACCACACACGCTAGCCCAGAGGGCACTCCTCTGGCTCTTCCAGCGAAACCTTCTTCCCCCCAGCCTGCCCCCCCACCTACAGGCCCTCTCTCCAAACAATTTACGTCTTTGTCCTATCTTTCTCTCTCTCCAAACCATTTTTCCGGATAGCTGTCATATACGGTTTTAAACTGAGTAGTATACATACCACAGTTGATCAATCTCATAATTTACGACTGTACCGGTTGATGCTAAATTTTTAAGTTGGGGTCCTGCGTCGTCATTCTAAATCCATCCGGCTGTTGTCACCACCACACACGCTAGCCCAGGGGGCACTCCTCTGGCTCTTCCAGCGAAACCTCCTTCCCCCCACCTACAGGCCCTCTCTCCATACTATTTACCCGGATAGGGGACGTATTAGATATTGTACTGATGTTTTTTGTTTTTCTTCTTTTAATTGCCTCCTGACCTGTGATAGGCAGAGCATGGACACGTCCCCTTAGCTGCAGTGGGAAAGACACTCCCCTGGCCAGAGCAAGCTCTTTTTCTGTTTTCCGTGTTCGAAAAATCCATTAAATATAGGGTCCCAAGATAGGGGACGTATACGGTATTAAACTGAGAAGAATCGATACCATACGGGTTAAAGCAACAGTTTTCCCAAATCCATCCGGCTGTTGTCACCACCACACACGCTAGCCCAGGGGGCACTCCTCTGGCTCTTCCAGCGAAACCTCCTTCCCCCCCACCTACATGCCCTCTCTCCAAACAATTTTCCCGGGTAGGGGGACGTATTAGATATTGTACTGATTTTGAATTGCCTCCTGCGATAGACAGGAATCAAACCCAGATCAACTGCTTGGGAAGTAGCTATGCTCACCAGTATACTACCAGCAGGCACAGCAACTGATAAGAACAGATACTAAACTTGATGTCAGCTGCAGTGCCAGCATGAGCAGTGGTGTCACCTGCAGGCGGTGATGGACCTTCGTTGCACCTAGTTGGGTGCTTCCCTAACATGTGATGGGTATTTGCCTCGCCTTTCTTGGTCTGGGTGAGCACAATTGCCATGAGGGTAACCACCAGGCTGTTGCCTGAGAATTTGGGGTAATGGTGGGATTAGGCAGCCTCAGAGGCATCCATGCATGCTGCCCCTGCTGTTTCCTGTCCATTTCCGTGGTGTTTCCATCATTTTCTGAGGTTTCCAGGTTTTCACCCAGCCTTCCCTAGGCAGAGCCTTGGTCCCCCGCAAAAATGCTCGAGTCTCCCATTGACTTCAATGGGGTTCGTTATTCGAAACGAGCACCCGAGCATCGGGAAAAGTTCGACTCGAATAACGAGCACCCGAGCATTTTAGTGCTTCGCTCATCTCTATTCATATCTTATTGTAAGTGTGTATGTGTGAGTGTAAGGGTTAAACAACACCAGTGTTGTATATATTGGACAACGGGAAAACATATGTTATCCAATATGCTTGGCTACAGGTCTGAAATGCATTAGGATTCCAATTTTGTGCTGTACAGTATGTTTCCTATTAATGAAATTCAGCCGATCCCCCTTGAATCATGCACAGTTATTGACTGTGGCATAAAATATATGGTTATTTTCAACTTTGTTGCTTTTTACGCATTTGAAGTGTACATTTTCCATGAATTTCAAATTTACTAATTTAAAGGGAATCTGTTACCAGATTTATGAGCATTAATCTAGCTGACATGCGAGATGTGCACGTCAGCCGAATGTAATGCATTTAGTCCCATTGGTGGGTCCACACTCTCATAGGAGAGCATTTGGAGTACACGCTGTACAGGGATTGAGTGCATTGTGGTCTTCATCCCTGTACAGTGCATGCGCCAAAAACGCTCCCATGAGGCATCAGGGCCAGGTGTGAATATGTTTTCACTGCCTGGACTGTCAGTTTAGCGGTGGGGGCTCAGCAAAGCAGACAGGGAGTCGAATTTCTGGGTGCAACAGGGTGCAACCCATCCATAATAAAGGGATCTGACAAGAAGCCTGCTGTGTGCCTTCCGTTTGACCCTGTCAACTTTAAAGCGAACCTGGACTTGGGGAGGCTCTGTCTCAAGGTGTCTTGAGCTTTATCCGTGAGACATACTCCCCGGTGAAGTGAGTAAAATCTCCTTTGCATGTGATGATATATTCTATTAAGCCTCGGGGTTCCACCCAACTCACTTGTCTTCTTGTTTAAACTAACACTGCGGTATGTCAATTGTTTTACACAACATTATTGTTTTTATATTGACATTGATATAACCTTTGCTCACTGACTGGCGCCATAAATAAGTCCATTTTTTACCCCCAACAAGGTGTAGACCTTGTAAACAATTTTTAGATAGTGTGCGATTTCATCACACACTTGGACCAGTGTGCAGCCTCTCAGACTATAACTTATCCTTTATTTTTATTTTAATTATACTATAAACAATAAATACCTCTTCCTTCTACTCCACTCACCTGGCGCCTCTAATCTATTACCACATATCTTGGAGCTCCGAGATATTTGTTAATAATAATCCTCCTCTTTTTTTGTTTTCTCTTTAATTATTGCACCCAAGGGCTCATTTAAATATTATAAAATATAAAATATTATAAAGGATAATATTTCTACACGATGAACCCACATAAAGAGATGGGACGAAAAGCATTACATTCTGTTAACATATGCACATGTCAGTTGGATAAGGGCTCATGCACACGACCATATGTATTTTATGGTCCGCAAAAAACGGATCTGCAAAAAATACGGATGACGTCCGTGTGCATTCCGTATTTTGCTGAACAGAAGTCCTGGCCCTTAATAGAACAGTACTATCCTAGTCTGTAATGCGGACAATAATAGGACATGTATTTTTTTTTTGCGGATCGGAGATACAGACATATGGAAACGGAATGCACGCGGAGTACCTTCCGTTTTTTTTTTGCGGACCCATTGAAATTAATGGTTCCGCATGCGGTCCGCGAAAACAAATGGAACGGACATGGAAAGTTAATACGTTCGTGTGCATGAGCCCTTGATGGTAGAAAATCTCCACGTTGTAATTCAGTTATATTTGTTGATTTTCAGTCATAGATAGTCCAGGTTTTTCAGGCAAGCCAAATCTATGCTGACTAGATAATTATATTTCAATGAAAACTACCTTAGATCAAGGCTGTAAGACCTTCTGCCATGGAGATAGAGACATTCTTGTTTATCTCCTTAAGGTACAGAAAGATGCAGTTGTATACTTACAAACAACTGAATAGCTAAAATTGGGACATTTAAACCCTTAACCTAAGACCATCCCAAAACAGACCATTTTGGTTAGAGTTTGCATAAACCCCTCTGCCCCTTCTGTACCCTGGCTTACTGGACTGTCTCGCCAATGTTGGCCAGTGCAAGTGGTTTTAGAAAGGCAATCATATATTTATGATGCAAATAATGGAGTTAGAGGATAAACATTGTAGGATCTGAAACATGAGTACTCTCTGAGGAGAGACAAGTCAGAAATGGTGACCTCAAGAATCGATCCTGGGTCCTATACTTTTTAATATTTTTGTAGGTCACATAGGAGAAAGTTCGGAAGGTAAGGTTTGCCACTTTGCTGATGACACAGGGTTGATATTACTGGAGAGGTTTGTAACATGGAAAAGATTTAGCTTCTCTGGATAAATGGTCTAAAACTCCAAAGAAGGGAAACTTCATTGCAATGTTGCCAAATGTAAAATAGTGCACTTGGAGAGAAGGATTCCTATATCTATCATTATGGTGGTTCTGTGTTAGTGAGGACTTCAGAAGAGAAGGAATTAGACGTCCTGATATCAAACAGCTTCATAGAGAGTACACAGTGTGGACAGGAGGCTGGGAAAGCAAGTAGGATGCCTCGCTGTATAGCTAGAGGTATAACCACTAGTACGAGAGAGATTGTGATTCCATTGTATACAGGGCAAATAAGACCACATCTGGAATACTGTGTCCAGTTCTGGAGAAACCACCAACACGAGCACATAGATAAAATGGAACAGATGCAGAGACAGGCTACAAAAATCGCGGAGGGTTTTAACCATATAAACTACCAGGATAGACCTATGTGTAATCTGAGGAAAAAAGGGAAAGGGGAGACACGATTGAAAACTTTAAATATATTAAAGGTTTAAATAAGGCTCCGGAGAGAAGTGTTCTCAATAAAATGCTAAACACAAGCAAGGGGGCACAATCTGAAATTAGCTGAGGGTAAGATCAGGAGCAATGTCATGAAAAATTATTTTACTGACAGTGTTTGAAGCGTGGAATAAACTACCATCAGATGTGGTTGGGAAATCTACAGTAAGTGAATTTAAACACACCTGGGATAAACACATGTCCATCCTAAGATAAAAACAACAACAAAATAATAATATGACACATATATTCTATGTTTCTATGATGGCTGCCAGAAGGTGTGCCTTCCAGGTCATGCACTTTTTGTTAGATGATCAGAGGACAAATAGAGAACAGTAAGAACTACAATGTGGCTTATGGTACTATTAGGAGGCACTGTGGTTGATGGCATGGAGACACAGTGATTGGCTCAAGTAAGGACACTTTGGAAAGAATAAGTGCACTGTTGGCACTGTGGTTGTTGGTTATGGGGATTCACCTTGTCTGTTTCTGATGTGGAGTATACCGTATATGACACTGCTATTGAGTATACCATATATGACACTGCTATAAAGTATACTGAATATGTCAGTGCTATGGAGTAAACTTTATTTGTCACTACTATGGAGGACATTGTATATGACACTGCAATGGAGGACACTGTAGCCACTGCTTTGGAGCACTTTGGGTAAAGCAGATATATTGTGTTATACACAGTCCAGGGTTTGAGGGTTTGGTGCATAACAGGGATTCTCACTGTGTTATTTGAATCCTTGTGACACACATTGCCTCCTTTCTATACTAGATATAACACGGTATATCAGTTTTAACCAAAGTACTCTTTACTATGATCCATGGCAGTCATATGGTCCACAGACTGGAAATGTATGTGCCCTAGGCAGTCAAATGGCAGTACATAGTAACATAGTAACATAGTTTATAAGGCCGAAAAAAGACATCTGTCCATACCAGTTCAGCCTGTTATCCTACAAGTTGATCCAGAGGAAGGCAAAAACCCCTGTGAGGTAGAAGCCAATTTCCCCACTTTGGGGGAAAAAAATTCCTTTGCGACTCCAATCAGGCAATCAGAATAACTCCCTGAATCAGCGACCCATCTCTAGTAACTATAACCTGTAATATTGTTACCCTCCAGAAATACATCCAGGCCTCTCTTGAACTCTTTTAGTGAACTTACCATCACCACCTCCTCCGGCAGAGAGTTCCATAGTCTTACTGCTCTTACCGTAAAGAATCATCTTCTATGTTTGTGTACAAACCTTCTTTCCTCCAGACGCAGAGGATGGCCCCTCGTCACAGTCACAGTCCTCGGGATAAATAGTTAATGGGAGAGATCTCTGTACTGACCCCTGATATATTTATACATGGTTATTAGATCTCCCCTCAGTCGTCTTTTTTCTAAAGTAAATTACCCTTATTCTGATAATCTTTCTGGGTACTGTAGTCCACCCATTCCAGTTATTACTTTAGTTGCCCTCCTCTGAACCCTCTCCAGCTCTGCTATGTCTGCCTTGTTCACAGGAGCCCAGACCTGTGCACAGTACTCCATGTGTGGTCTGACTAGTGATTTGTAAAGTGGCAGGACTATGTTCTCATCACGGGCATCTATGCCCCTTTTGATGCAATCCTTTATCTTATTGGCCTTGGCAGCAGCTGTCTGACACTGGTTTCTACAGCTTAGTTTGCTGTTTACTAAAATTTCTAGGTCCTTTTCCATGTCAGAGTTACCCAGTGTTTTACCATTTAGTATGTACTGGTGACTTGCATTATTCCTTCCCATATGCATAACCTTACATTTGTCAGTGTTAAACCTCATCTGCCACTTCTCTGCCCAAGCCTCCAGTCTTTCCAGATCCATCTGTAGCAGTGTACTGTCCTCTTCTGTGTTAATTACTTTACACAGTTTAGTGTCATCTGCAAAAATTGATATTTTACTGTGCAAGACTTCTACAAGATCATTAATAAATATATTGAAGAGAATAGGGCCCAACACTGACCCCTGTGGTACCCCACTAGTGACAGTGACCCAATCTGAGTATGTGCCGTTAATAACCACCCTCTGTTTTCTATCACTGAGCCAGTTACTTACCCACAGACATTTTCTCCCAGTCCAAGCATTCTCATTTTATATACTAACCTTTTATGTGGTACCGTGTCAAATGCTTTGGAGAAGTCCAGATATACGATATCCATTGATTCGCCGCAGTCAAGTCTAGAACTTACCTCCTCATAGAAACTGATTAAATTAGTTTGACATGACCGATCCCTCATAAAGCCATGCTGATATGGAGTTATTTGCTTATTTTCATTGAGGTACTCCAAGATAGCATCTCTTAGAAAACCCTCAAACAGTTTACTCACGACAGATGTTAAACTTACCGGCCTATAGTTCCCGGGCTCTGTTTTTGGACCCTTTTTGAATATTGGCACCACATTTGCTATGCGCCAATCCTGTGGAACACTCCCTGTCAGTATAGAGTCCTTAAATATCAGAAATAAGGGTCTGGCGATGACATTACTTAATTCTCTTAGGATACGGGGGTGTATGCCATCCGGTCCTGGCGATTTGTCTATTTTAATCTTTTTAAGAGTGGAGAAAAAAATATTAAGTAGCTTTGCTTTCTCCTCATCGCTCTCTGCAACTCCCCCCTCATTACTCTGTAAGGGGCCAACACCTTCAGGTTTATACTTTTTACCATTTATATAATTGAAGAAGATTTTAGGGTTACTTTTACTCTCTTTGGCGATTACTCTCTCGGTCTCTAGTTTGGCTGCTTTTATTTGTCTTTTACATATTCTATTTTTTTCCTTATAGTTTTTCAATGCTTTCTCACTCCCCTCCTGTTTTAGTGATTTAAATGCTTTCTTTTTGTCTTTTATTGCTTTCTTTACAGTTCTATTTATCCACATTGATTTTTTCTTGTTTCTTACCCTTTTATTCCCATAAGGTATGTACTTCTCACAATTAGATATTAGGATGCTTTTAAAACTATCCCATTTTAGGGCTATTTTATTTTTGAGGACTGTGTCCCAGTTAGTTAGGCCTATGGCCTCTCTTAGTTGGCTAAATTTGCATACAAAATATACATAATTATATATGGCTTTTAGCGAACATTCGCACACTAATAATGAACGTTCAGGTAAAAAGGTATGCAACCTCTTTGAACACGTACGCATAAGCGTACAAATTGCATACGAAAATGAAGGGCTTTGCTGGAGAGGAATGGTGGAGCAGGAGGAACGCTCTGAGTTTGACATCTGGCTTCATATGGATACTGTATCAGCAGATGAAAGCAGATCATCCGGCTGAGTCTGAGATAAGCGTGCCATCCATTCCACTACCTCATCCACTTTCTCCTCCACTACAGTTTTGCGCCTTGGTGGGTTAGCCTGGTGGAACAACGGCCAAGTATTGCGAATACTACTAGTAGATGCTCCGGCTATAGGTCCTTTGGCACTTCTCCCCTGTGCCACCTTCTCCTTTTTTTTAGAGCTCGAGGTCTGGCTGGAACTGGACCCCTTTTGCTTATCCATTCCAGACATTTTTCAATTCACTCTGTGGCCCTGCAGCTGGTCTTCGTCCCTGTATCTTACTGTCTCTCCTGTCTCTCCCTATCTCTCCCTGTCTCTCCCTACCTGATTAATTACTAGCCCTGAACTGGCCCTGCACTTGCCCTGCAGTATGCCTGATAAGTGTAATATGGATTCCCAGAGCAATTACACCCCAATTTTCCAACAGACCAGGTCTCAGAACTTCACACACAGTGCTTCTGCTCGTCTCAGCAGTCGCAGCAGAAGTGATACGTCAGTGGCTTACTGAGCCTGAGCCAATCAGAGCAAGCCCTGCCCACTAGGTCAGGTGACCGCTTTCTACCCGGGCTTTTGCGCACGATAACTAACTAACAGTAAAATTTTGCTAATGAATTGAATTTGTACGCACCAGCGTATAGAGTAACTTATACGTAGCAATAGAGTATAATTTATAGGACAACTAGCGAATGGGTACAAAGCCGAAGCAAATCTTCATATTCGCTTAGCAGCTAAAAATTTCCAAGATTCAATACGAATGAACAAATCGACGAATAGATTCGCTCATCTCTAATTAGGATTGTCCGACATTAAAATGTGTTCTTATTTTTTAATCTATTCTGCTAATAATGTGCTTATTAGTCCAAACCTTTTAGATTTATTGTCAATGTGTATAACTGTAAAATCAGACTAGTTCATAGACTAGACTAAAAACAAGAATTATAAAGTGTAGCTTATCCTTAATATAAATTTGCTTACTAAGTGCTTGACTATTGCTGAAAGACAGCAATAAATATTCATGTGTTGAAATTCCTGATTTGAATGATGGATATTGCCTGTGAAACATTGTATCACAAATAGTTATTTTAGTAAAATCTGTACTAATTACTATCAGAATCAATTTATGGGTTCAGAATTGTTATGAATTTTTGAGCCAACACCCCCCACCACCCCCCAACAAAAAAAAATATTGCTTTCTCTCCTCCACATGACACCTGTCTAAAACGTAGATGCATTCCAGATATGAAACTTTTTATTCTAAAGAGTCAGAGTAAAACCAATAATTACTATTGCAATGACTCTCGTACAGACCCCACATATCTACAACACAGAATGGATGATGCATGTTTATCATCATATCTAATCATATTTTGCAGAATAACTTTTTGTATTGTTGTCCAATGTATAAAGGCATAAAAAGAGACCATAGAGCCTCTAAAGCTTAATGTTGGCTCCAGCTGCAGAAAAAGGCAGAAAGACAAATTAGGCCCCATTCAGACGGCCGTATTTCATGGCCCGATACAGGCTGTGAAATCCCGGCCTGTGCTGCCCCAGAGGATGGGAGCGCACGGCGTCATTGGTTGCTATGACGCCGTGCGCTTCCTGAGGCCGCCGCCGTACAGTGAAATACGGCCGTCTGAATGGGGCCTAAGGCTACTTTCACACTTGCGTCAGCAGGATCCGTTTGTGAGATTCGTCCCAGGGTCTCACAAACGATCCTGAACTGAACCGTTTGCCCCTAATGCATTCTGAATGGATAAGGATCCGTTCAGAATGCATCAGTTCGCCTCCATGCAGCGTTTTGGTGTCCGCTTGACCGAGCGGAATGGAGGCGGATCCGTCTCCACTCCAATACAAGTCAATGGGAGCGGATCCGTTTGATAATGCACAATAGCAAATGGATCCGTTCCCTATGGAACTTTCAATGGAGATCAGAACGGATCCGTTTTGCCTATGTAAAAGATAGGCAATGCGGATCCGTTCTGAACGGATGCGAACAGATGCGAACGAATGCATTTGCGTACGGATCCGTTCGCAAGCGCATTGCGTGTGGATCCGTCCAAACGCAAGTGTGAAAGTAGCCTAAAATGTATACAATAGCGAATCTCTAAAAACAACATCTCACAGCATGTAAAGTGGGTCTGTCAGCTATGTAAGGGCAGCATATTGTATCTCCTTGTAACCAAAAATAATGTGCTGTTTTGGCTAATGGGAGCAATCGGAGAATACACCGGCCACATACTTGTAGTTTATGAGTCCAGTGTCCAGTGAGTCCTCAGGGTGGTAAATGGCAGGTTGCTGTGTATGCATGTGTACATAACAGCTTGTCAGTCATTGTAAAGAGAGGTGGGGTAAAGGGACTCATAAACTATGGGGAAGATTTATCAAAACTGGTATAATGGAAAACTGGCTTAGTTCCCTATAGCAACCAATTCCACCTTTCATTTTTCAGAGCACTTTTTAAATGAAAGGTGGAATCTGCTTGGTTGCTATGGGCAACTCAACCAGTTTTCCATTGCACCAGTTTTGATAAATCTGCGTCTGGTGTATTCTTTCATTGTTCCTATAAGATAAATGGTGCAGTGTTTCTAGTTGTTTATAGCGTTTATGCATTTCACACCGGTTAAGGGTCCCCACACTGAGTTATTTACATTGAGCACTTTCTGGTGCTATGACTATATTTCTCAGTGTTCATAGCACTGACATCAGAGGTAGCTTAGGAGAAGCCCTGCGCCATAAGACCCCCCCCCACTCCACCTCCCATTGCTATCGTGTCACACCCAGTCCTCCTAATGCTACATATCAATGTAAGACTGAACATTTCTAGCTCTTTTGTAGGTAACATCAACAATCATGATCTTTATAAAGAAGGGATCCTGAAAACTGGAGCGGACATGATGTCACTGATAGTTCAGAAAACCCAAGCGAAGGCGACACATGATCTGGAGTATAGATGAGTTTTGGAAATGTGACTTGACAAGTCGCTCATTTATATGCAATTACAGAAGTATTCAGATCCAGGTGCTGGTTTTAAAACTGTAGAATATTTTTCATGGGACCACCCCAGGGGCATTGCTAGAACTGACTGGGCCCCACAGCAAATTTTTGTACGGGGCCCCCTCTTCATGACCATCCTAGCAATGAATGTGCGCGTATATAAGGGTGGGTTCACATCACCTTTTTACCATCTGTTTGAAGTACTGTATATGTTGGAAACAAGGGATACAAAAACGCTTTTGTATTCTGCAGAGTCCGGCAAAAAAAAGTATACTTTTTTTTTTTTTTTTTTACAAAGGAATCCTACAGTGCCTTGCGAAAGTATTCGGCCCCCTGGAACTTTTCAACCTTTTGCCACATCTCAGGCTTCAAACAAAAAGATATAACATTTTACATTTTTGGTGAAGAATCAACAACAAGTGGGTCACAATTAAATTTATTGGATCATTTAAACTTTTTTTGTAATAATAAAACTGAAAAGTTGGGCGTGCAAAATTATTCGGCCCATTTACTTTCAGTTCAGAAAACTCACTCCAGAAGTTCATTGAGGATCTCTGAATGATCCAATGTTGTCCTAAATGACTGATGAAGATAAATAGAATCCACCTGTGTGTAATCAAGTCTCCGTATAAATGCACCTGCTCTGTGATAGTCTCAGGGTTCTGCATCATGAAGACCAAGGAACACACCAGGCAGGTCCGTGATACTGTTGTGGAGAAGTTTAAAGCTGAATTTGGATACCAAAAGATTTCCCAAGCTTTAAACATCCCAAAGGAGCACTGTGCAAGCGATCATATTGAACTGGAAGGAGTATCAGACCACTGCAAATCTACCAAGACCCGGCCGTCCCTCTAAACTTTCATCTCAAACAAGGAGAAGACTGATCAGAGATGCAGCCAAGAGGCCCATAATCACTCTGGATGAACTGCAGAGATCTACAGCTGAGATGGGAGAGTCTGTCCATAGGACAACAATCAGTCGAACACTTCACAAATCTGGCCTTTATAGAAGAGTGGCAAGAAGTCTTGTTTACAGTTTGCCACAAGCCACCTGGGAGACACACCAAACATGTGGAAGAAGGTGCTCTGGTCAGATGAAACCAAAATCAAACTTTTTGGAAACAATGCAAAACGATATGTTTGGTGTAAAAGCAACACAGCTAATCACCCTGAACACACCATCCCCACTGTCAAACATGGTGGTGGCAGCATCATGGTTTGGGCCTGCTTTTCATCAGCAGGGACAGGGAAGATGGTTAAAATTGATGGGAAGATGGATTGAGCCAAATACAGGACCATTCTGGATGAAAACCTGTTGGAGTCTGCAAAAGACCTGAGACTAGGACGGAGATTTATCTTCCAACAAGACAATGATCCCAAACATAAAGCAAAATCTACAATGGAATGGTTCGAAAATAAACGTATCCAGGTCTTAGAATGGCCAAGTCAAAGTCCAGACTTGAATCCAATTGAGAATATGTGGAAAGAGCTGAAAACTGCTGTTCACAAACGCTCTCCATTCAACCTCAAAGAGCTCGAGCTGTTTTGCAAGGAAGAATGGCCAAGAATTTCAGTCTCTAGATGTGCAAAACTGATAGAGACATACCCCAAGCGACTTGCAGCTGTAATTGCAGCAAAAGGTGGCGCAACAAAGTATTAATGCAAGGGGGCCAAATCATTTTGCATGCCCCACTTTTGAGTTTTATTGTTACAAAAAAAGTTTAAATGATCCAATAAATTTCGTTCCACTTCACAATTGTGACCCACTTGTTGATTCTTCACCAAAAATTTAAAATGTTATATATTTTTGTTTGAAGCCTGAAATGTGGCAAAAGGTTGAAAAGTTCCAGGGGGCCGAATACTTTCGCAAGGCACTGTATATATGCCACTACATGACATTAGTCTGGGTCATCCGTTAATGTATATGTTTTTTGTATATGTTAAACGCAAGGCAAAAAGGTGATGTGAACCCAGCCTAAGTGTTCCAAAATAAGCAATAGTACACAGCAGAGCAACGTGACGGGAGGCTGTCATGTACTGCAGGCTATAGTACAGAAGCCTGGTCCTGGTGGTCAGTGGTGTGGACTGTGTTCTACAAGGCTCATTTACTTTACTGGGAAATACAGGCCACACTACAGAATAATATACTGGAATCCACAGTATAGACTGAAAATATATTAGCCCTACAACCAAATAATAATGCAAAGCCATACAATGACTGGATAACACCTCCATACAGTGACTGGATAACGCCTCCATACAGTGACCGGATAATACCTCCCACAGTGACTGGATAACACCTCCCTACAGTGACCGTATAACGCCTCCATACAGTGACTGGATAACACCTTCCTACAGTGACTGGATAACGCCTCCCTACAGTGACTGGATAACACCTCAATACAGTGACTGGATAACGCCTCCCTACAGTGACTGGATAACGCCTTCCTACAGTGACTGGATAACGCCGCCATACAGTGACTGGATAACGCCGCCATACAGTGACTGGATAACGCCGCCATACAGTGACTGGATAACGCCGCCATACAGTGACCGGATAACGCCACCATACAGTGACCGGATAACGCCTCCATACAGTGACTGGCTATAAGGTATAAGGGGGCACAGTACAGGGTATGGTAACGGGCCCAATGGAGGGTATAAGAGGGCATAGTAAAGGGTAGGAGGCACATTATAGGGTATAAGGGGGCATAGTACAGGGTAGGAGGCATATTATAGGGTATAAGGGGGCATAGCACAGGGTATGAGGCACAGTACAGTGTGCCCCTTGCCAACAGTGTATGTTTAGGGGGCACAGTCCAGTGTATGGGGCATAGTCCAGAGTATGTTTAGGGGGCACAGTCCAGGGTAGGGGGCACAGTCCAGTGTAGGGGGCACAGTCCAGGGTAGGGGACACAGTCCAGGTTAGGGGACACAGTCCAGGGTAGGGGGCACAGTCCAGGGTATCAGACTCACCAAAGCCGGCAGGGAGTCTGAAGCAGGAGGGTCCTAGCTCTGGTGGGCGGCAATTCAAACTGCAGCTTGGCTGGTGGCAGGACGGGAGGCCAGGGCCATAAAAACGTGCGGCTGAGGAGGAAGCCGGGGGCCATACAACCGTGCAGCTGGACGGTAAGCCATTCATTTGTACAGTATGGCTGGGCGAGAGGGCAGGCGGCAGTACAAACGTGCGCTGCGGCTGGACGAGGGGGCAGGCAGCCGTGCAGGCAGGATGGCAGAGCACGTTCAGGGTCCATGTGAGCGATTGGTGGAGCACCAGCTTCCGCCCACTGCTGCTCCATTAATCAGATAACAAAGTGCAGCAGAGGAGAGGTAGGAGAATCCCTCTCTCCCCTCTCCTCTTGTTTCATTAGAGGCTGCAGCAGTAGGAACCCACCACCACCGCAGGGAAAGCCAAATAAAAAAATAAAATGAATAAAAGAATTGATGGCCACATCCCTCTGCTGCTGCTCCCAGGCCCCTTCTCAGCTCGGGCCACGAAGCAGCCGCTTCCCCTGCTTCCCCAATAGCTACGCCACTGGACAACCCCTTTAAATGTAGACCATTTTCTATGCCTAAAACAGGCATAAAAAATGATAAACTGAGACTGGCCTACTGGCCCATCCCCTTGCCTGCCCCCACCACGTCTCTTTTTTTTAGAGCAGGCATGAGCAGGGAACAGTTGCAAATTGCAGTGCAAATAACTAGTGTTGAGAGAACATGTTCGGCCGAATACACTATTCGGCTGAACATGGCGGTGCTCGGAACCACGTGGTATTCGGCCGAATACCGCGTGTGCTCGAGCGCCATGCTTGAGTCACCCCCCTGCATGCTAATTAGCCAATCAGTGTGCGGGGAGGTACTGGCATTCACTGTAATGCCAGTAGCCATGGCATTACAGCAACTAGCGTCTCACAAAGTGCATGATGATGATGAGACACAGTTGCCAATAGGTCAAGGGCAATTAGTGTCTCAAGAGGTTGTGGATGGGGATGAGACGCAGTTAAGTCAGGTTCTTGTTAGTTCACCATGTCAGGAGGAGGACCAGAGTGAGGATGTGGAAGAGGAGGTGGTGGACGATGAAATAGCTGACCCAACCTGGGAAGGTGGCAAGCCGAGCGAGGACAGCAGTACAGAGGGGGAGGGATCCACAGCACCGCAACAGGCTGGAAGAGTCAGTGGGGTGGCAAAAGGGAGAAGGCAGGCCACGGCAACCAGGCCCGCAACTGTTCCCCGGAGCAGCCCCTTGCAGCAAGCTCCCTTGCCAAGGGTTAGGTGTTCCGCAGTCTAGCGGTTTTTTTGAGGAAAGTGCTGATGATAAACGTATTGTAATTTGTAACCTGTGCCGTACCAAGATGAGCAGTGGCGTAAACACCAGCAACCTGACCACCACCAGCATGATCCGCCACATGGCAGCAAAGCACCCTAAAAGGTGGGCCAAATGCCTGGGTCCACGTTCTGTGTCTGCAGGTCACACCACTGCCTCCTCTTCCCATCTGTTACCTGCTGTCCAAGATGCAGGCCCAGATGCCTCCCGCCCTGCACCTGGACCTTTGCAGGAACCATCAGCCAGCACGTCCTCTTCAATGTCCCAGCGCAGCATTCAAATGTCCTTACCCCAGGCATTTGAACGCAAGCGCAAATACCCTGCCACCCACCCACAGGCCATAGCTCTAAACGCGCAACTTTCCAAGTTGCTGGTCCTGAAAATGTTGCCGTTTAGGCTGGTGGACACAGAGGCCTTTCGCAGCCTGATGGCGGCGGCTGTCCCTCGTTACGCAGTCCCCAGCCACTATTTTTCCCGATGTGCCGTCCCTGCCTTACACCAGCATGTGTCCAGAAACATAACCCGTGCCCTGACCAATGCAGTTACTGGCAAGGTCCTCT
>ONZH01003329.1:0-103143 GCA_900303285.1 Rhinella marina
ACATGGGGAGTGATACAGGCTGGATCTGGAAGAAAGGACATCTGCTCTGTTTACCAAGAAGCCTGTATCCTGTGGTGGCGTCTTGGGCCCATGGGCCAACGCACCAGAGTAAGACTGCCATGAACAATCTCATATCCTCCATCTGGCTTGCTCCTGGCATATCCATGTTCACAGCCAGGCATGTCAACAGCTGTTTGATCTGTGCCAGCTGCAACCCCAGAAAAATGGAAAAAGTTCAATTAAAGTGTTCACCTAAACCTCTCTACCCTTTCCAAAGGATCCAGGTTGACCACATACAGATGCCGCCTGCACAGGGGTTCCAGTATGCCCTAGTGGTCATAGACATGTTCTCTGGATGGCCTGAAGCCTACCCTGTTAAGAATCTGACTGCCAAGACTACTGCCAAGAAGCTATTGAATGAAATAGTCTGCAGATACGGGGTACCTGAAACTATAGAGAGTGATCAAGGAACTGCTTTCACTGCGGATGTGGCCCGAGAGATCTGGGAGGCCCTGGGGACCCAACTGGCCTTCCATACACCATACAGACCGCAAAGCTCTCGAAAAGTCAAAAGAATGAACGCAACACTAAAGCTGAAGATGCTGAAGATGGCCCAGGAAATTGGGAAACCTTGGCCAGAAAGTCTGTCCATAGCTCTGTTCAGTGTGAGACATACCCCGAGGGGTAAAGAGAAACTGTTCCCCTTTTAAATACTGTTTGGCTGTGCTCCTAGACTAGGCCAGTATTTCCCTGAACAGTTAGCCTTGCAACATGATTGCTTGTCTTCTTATGTGTCTGCTTTATGTACACATCTCACTGATCTACATTTTCGAGTTTTCTCTTCCCTTCCAGACCCAAAGCGTATCCCTGGCACACATAACCTGCAACCAGGAGACTGGGTGATGGTGAAGAAGCAAGTCAGAAAAACCCTAGAACCTCAATTTAAAGGTCCATTCCAGGTTCTGTTGACATCTCCCACCTCTGTGAAACTTGAAACAAAGAAAACGTGGACCCACGTCTCCCACTGCAAGCGAGTGAAGTTCCCCCTGGTGGAAAAGAAGCCAGAGGTGGATCCATCACAATGATATCCTTTCTTGTGATCTTAGCAGCAGGGGGGGCACTGGGGGAAAAATGTGGAGAGACAATATTTACTTTTTGGTTTAATACCACAGCACCTTTGCAGATATTTGAATTTGATTATTGTAGTGTAGGCTGTTGTCCCTCCTCGAGTACATCCCAGGAAAATGCGCAGGACTACTTGTGTGTCACGAGACCAGGGATGGTGAATGGTGCCACAGCTGGCATGATGTGCTGGTGAACACAGGGCCAGACTGGGGATTCTGTCCCAAAGAAGGACAGGAGCGAGTAGACAGACAGGGCCGTTCCCTTTCCAGCAGAGTAACATTGGCAGTGAAAGGAAACTGCCTTCCGACTTAGTTCACAAAGACCAGGTGCCAGACCCTCATATTGACCGTGACAAACCCCCCAACTGACTGACATGGGTTTATATGTTTTGGGAAGGTATACCCCCCCATGGGTCCTAAATGCCTCTTTTCCAACTATACTGGGAAAGCTTTGAAGACAAGCCCAAACCATTTGAGACCACCCCTTCCCCTGATGACATTAACCCTTTGTTACCCTCACAGTATGACCTGATAGCTAGAGCTCCTTATACCATGCAGGAAACACTGGCTGTGGAGACAGGATTTTCAGATCATAATCTGTGGTTGGAATGGGCCAGATATACAGCTTCCCAGATGAACCATACTGGGTGCATCACTTGTGCCCCTGCCTGGCCACACTTGGGGACCGTGCCCCTTCCTTTTGGACCTGATCATTTCTCCTGCTTCCTAAGTATATATGTCAATCAGACGGTCAATGACACTGCCTGCCAAACCTGGAAGGGCCTCTACCCATTTTTAGAGAAAGCCCCTGGCCCTGGAGAGGGAATCACCATTTATAAAGGAAACTACACATGCTTTGAAGTAGAGACAAAGGGGGGAAAGGACATGGGAAAGTTCCCTGAAGGATACTGTGGTAAGGTCATAAATACCACTGGGACTGATTACCCGAACTATCTTATGAATCAGTTACAAGCTCTGGGGGACGTAGTGTGGCTGTGTGCTGACATGAAGTTGAGGGCAAGGATGGAAGGGGTATGGCATGGCCAGTGTGCCTTGGCCCTTATACTCATGCCCTTCCGTATCTTTGACCCCCCCAGATTGGGAACTGGCTCTTGACCACCTCCGGAACCCCCACAAACAGTCCTGGAAAAATCAGGTGACCCTCACCAGGAGAAAAAGAGAGTCAAAGCCAGCCTGGAGTTTGGACACACATGTATATATAGATGCAATAGGCGTCCCAAGGTGAGTCCCCAATGAGTTCAAAGCAAGGGATCAGGTAGCAGCGGGATTTGAGTCGCTTATTCCCACTATCACCATTAACAAAAATGTGGATTGGATTAATTATATCTATTATAATCAGCAGAGATTTGTGAACTACTCCAGAGATGCCCTGAAAGGGATTGTGGAACAGTTGGGTCCTACAAGTATCATGGCATTCCAGAACAGAATGGCATTGGACATGCTCCTGGCAGAGAAAGGTGGAGTATGTAAAATGATAGGAGATACCTGTTGTACTCTTATTCCAGATAACCTGGGACCAGATGGCCAAGTGATGAATGCCCTGAAGGGACTCACATCTTTATCTGAAGAGTTAAAAAGGAACTCAGGCATTAGTGATCCATGGGATGCCTGGTTTGACTGGCTGAAAGACTGGAGAAAATCTCTTGCTTAGTTAGGAGTTGTCATCTTGATAATCTTAATAATGCTCTAACTGTTTGTTGTGTGATCCCTTGTGCTAGGAAACTGTTGATAAAGGCAGTGGAGAATTCCATCCCAGAGATGATCATGACTGAACCATATGATGACATCGGGAAGGAGATTCATGTGCCCTTGGATGACATCAGCCCTCCCTCAACTACAGTGCTATGAGGAGGGAGTAAAGATTCCTTGGGACTCTGTGTTTCAGTGGTTGATAAGCCTGACAACTAACCTTAAAAAGAAGTGATATATAGCTTTAGCATATATCCACATAATCCTTGCTTAAAATAGTTTAGTGTGAGTGGTCCTGTGCGCCTGGAGGATTCCTGACCAAGAGCGGATGAAGAAGAAGACTACCAGATGGATGTCAGCGGAGCAGTCCCCCATGCAGTTCCAGTGAAACCCATGTTAAGGCCAGAGTTAGAATCTGACTTTCCTTTGTGCAAGTCCACAAAGAGGGAGTCTATCTATTAGAGATTGTCTCCTAACTGGTGAAGAGGACGCAGGCACAATGGGACAGATTGTTAGGCCCACTTAGATTAGGGATAGACAACACTATGCTTGAAATGACTTCAAAGGGGGGACTGTCCTGGATGTGAAGATTGAAGAAGTGAAGCCATTACAAGATGGCGTCGGCTCCGGGACCACTCCTGCTCTTATCTATAGTTTACATTCTTTAGCTAGACTAGATGCGCTGAAGTGAAACTTTATTTTGCATAACTAACCAATAAAATATATTATATTCTAACCCTCAGGAGAGGATTTACTCCTCCCTGGGGTATATAACCCTTGTACCCTCCTCTAATAAACGAGAACCTCTTTGACCCTACTAGGTGTTAGTGTTGTTTCTTCCATGCATGTAAAATCCTAGGATTACTTTAACCCCTTCGCGCCCGGAGCTTTTTTCGGTTCTGCATTTTCGTTTTGCGCTCCCTGCCTTCAAACAGCCATAACTCTTTTATTTTTCTGTTCACATAGCTGTATGAGGGCTTGTTTTTTGCGGGACAAGTTGTACTTTCCAACGCCACCATTTAATATTGCATACGGTGTAGTGGGAAGCGGGAAAAAAATTCCAAACCGGGTGAAATTGCAAAGAAAACGCTATTCCGCTACAGTTCTACGGGTTTCTTATTTACAGCGTTCGATGTGCATTAAAACTGATCCGTTACTTTCATTCTACTGGTCAGTACGAATCCGGCAATACCTAATATGTATAGTTTTTCCTGCGTTTTCATAGTGATAAAATAATTAGAAAGTTGCCCTTTTTTTTTTTTTTTTTTTTCCTTGTCAAATCTTGACCCCTATAACTTTTTGGTATTTATGTGTACAGAGCTGTATGGGGGCTCATTTTTTGCGGGACGATCTGAAGTTTTTATTGATACCATTCTGGGGTGTGTATGACTTTTTGATCACTTTTTATTTAATTTTTTTTAGAAAAAAAAGCGACAAAAAACGGCAAATCGCCATTTGGACGCTTTTTTCTGCCACACAATTCGCCATATTGGAATTTTTTTTTTATATTTTAAAAGTACGGGCGTTTTCGGTCACGGTGATACCCATGATGTCTATATTTATTGTTATTTAGGTATTTATTTTTTACTTATACGGAAAGGGGGGTGATTTGAACTTTTACATCTTTTTTATTTTTTATATATTTTTTAACATTTTTTTTAAATTTTTTTTTTACTATTAGAAAGCTCAAATATGGGCTTATAAATTGTGGCTTTTTTTTTTTCTTTATGAGCAATTCTGGGTTTTATAGACTCAGAAATCCATCAATTGCTCATTTCTTATCCTGGCCTGCCATCTAGTGGCCAGAATAAGAATTGCACTTTGAAAACTGTAATCCTCACCAGCGAGGATTACAGTTTTCATATGGTGTACAGACACCCCGATTGGCCACACGGGGTGTCTGTACACCACCCGGAAGCGAACGCTTCCGGGTTTAGACGCAACTAGATGCCGTGATCACGTGTGATCACGGCATCTAGTCACCCCGGAAGACGCCGCCGATGGCGGTAAGTAGCGGCAAGTCTCTGCTGTTAGAAACAGCAGAGACTTGCCGGCCATTACGCCCGCCGCACCTGCGAGCGGGCGCCATGTGCCCGCATCTCCCCAGCGCCGTACATGTACGGCGCTGGTCGCGAAGGGGTTAATTTGGAGCAGAGAAACAAACTTCAAGGCTCCCGTTGAGAGCCATCCTTATCAGTATGAATTCAATTGCACTCACTTTATGTACTATTTATATATTAGAATGTTATCACTTTGGAGATGTATCATATGATTGATTAATTTTCACTAGTGACTGTTTGGTCTATAAATATGTATCATGCACCATTTGTTAACTGACACTGCTTGAGAAAAGTTCCATGGAGTGAACTGAAACGTTGCAAATCAGGTGAATAAACACCTTTTACTTTACTGGATTTGGAGTGCTGCAGAATTTTTTTCTTTTTTATTAGTTGCTAGTTATCAGCTATTCCTGACTGTTGGGACTTGTTTTATCTGTCTTAATTATCGGCTTATTTTTCTTAAATCTTAATTTTTCTTATCTTGGATGACATTTTGAGACTTTGGAACCAATTACCCAGGTTACAACTATTTTACTAATTATTTAATTTCTGAGGTAACCTACATATTATTTTCCACAGGACACATCAGACCTTTATTTTGTGCCATTAGATGACCGATATAATATTTTAAAAAATATTGAAGGAAAAACTATGCAAATTATGAAAAAATGTATATCTTAGCAATTTTTTCTGTTACAAAAGAATAAAATGGAATATTCTTTTATTTTTTTAACTCTGTTTTTATTGAGTTTTTTGCATAATAAAACTACAACACCGTGTTAAAACACGGAATACAGCTGTCGTGTCATCATTTGGTACATAGGAAATCACAAAATGATCATTACAACTTGTCATGACACAATTTTACAAAAGCTTTTGGGATATTTTTTTTTTAAATGTCCAACAACAACAACCAATCCAATCCAAACAATACTAAAACTGCACTTAACAAAACCAAAATGGAGAATTCTGATTTACTTGAGCTATTTGAACACCACCACCACCAATCACAAATAGTACAATGAGTGGATGACTGAGTAGTAGTATTAGTAGTAGTAGTATTAGTGATAGTAGTGGTAGTAGTAGACGTGTATCCCGCTGTTGTGGCAGTTAGTATTTCAGGTATGATAAAGGATGCCTGTGCTATGTTGGATGTATCTGATGCCTGAGAGACGTCATCTATTGCTATTATGGCAAAGTACAGGATTATGCTGTTCTCGATCGTAATATTTTCTGGAATAAAGGTAAACGTTTCTGTGGATCCGAATGGCTGAGGTGTCATGCTGGAAATATTCACTGAAGTAGAAGTGTTAAAGCTGTCCAGGAGAGCTCTGGGATCTTTACTCATTCTCAGGTCATATCTTGAGGCTGCAAACCAAATAAGAAAGCACATAATAAAAATCCTGTTTAGGTGGGGGTGTAAATGAGATCTATAGAGCTATTGTATGGCCCCTTTCACACAAGCGAGTTTTCCGGGCGGGTGTTATGTGTGAAGTGAACGCATAGCACCCATGCGTAGCACACTGAATCCTGACCCATTCATTTCAATGGGTCTGTGTACATGAGCTTTGTTTCACGCATCAGTTCTGTGTTGCATGAGAATCGCAGCATGTTCTATATTCTGCGTTTTCCACACAGCCCTTTCATTCTTTTTTTTTCACGCGCGTAAGAAACGCATGAAAAATGATTGCACCCACATGGAAAAAACTGAATGCAAATGCAGACAAAACTGACTGAACTTCCTTGCGAAATAGCACTGAACGCACTCTGAACGCATCCTGACACAATCCGTTTCGTTTGTGTGAAAGAGGCCTAATAATGTCTCATCAGTACAGAGCAGTCCAAACTCATCTGTAGGCATTACTGTTTCAGGGTCATTGTCATTCATCAGTACAGAGCAAGCTACTGGTTAGCTTTATGAGATGCTTTACATGCAGATGAGGGAGATGCTACTATTTCTCACAAAGCAGTCAAAGAGCTGTATGGAGACATTTTTCAGGTAATGGTCCATGAGGAAAAAGTATGTGAATTAGCTCATACCAGCCTGTGATGGTGGCTTTCTTCACCCAAAGGCTACTAAAAATAGTAGTATGCCACACAAAAGAATGCACCAGGATAAGATCTATCGCAGACCCTCCTCAAAAGGAGAAGGATGTCCACAAACCTTCCCCATCTATGGCCTCTTTTTGCCCTTAGCAGAACCTGTTTTGCTCCTGGTTTCAATCTGGGCTTCAACCCCAATGTCCACCAAGACCCAAAGTCTAGGTCTGTCTCTTGCACCTCACCAGCATAAGACAAGGTACTGGTTGGTTGGTTGGTTAGATAAGATGCCTGAGATGTATTTCAGGCCGGGTACTGTTCCTCATTGAAAAAAATGCAGCTATATAAAAGATTTAAGAAAACGTGATATGAATCTAGTTGTACAAAACATTCTATAACACTGGTGTCTTCTTAGGGTACGGCGACATGGTCAGGTTTCCTGCTGCAGTTTTGGAAGCCAAAATGAGGTGATAAAGGTGATAAAGCATTAAAAATAAATATGATGTTTCTTCTTTTTGAAATTCAGCCATGGTTCTGGCTTTCAAAACTGCATCAGGAAACCTGACAGTATGGCTGTACCATTATGTGACAATGGAGTCTTTAGGCCTCCTCAGGCACCAGGGTCAGGTACTGTACCTCTGCATCTCCCCCCCCCCCCCCCCCCCCCCCCCCCATAGCAACCCTTGATATGAGAAAATGTCTCACCATTTCCCTGGTCCATATCGTCTCCAGTTGCTGTCCAGGATATTATCACGGTATCATTATTTATGCTAGCTTCCAAGTCAGTTATCTTTGCAGGTTTAAAGACATCTAGACTGGCATCGTCAGGGATGTCAGATACCACAAAAGTAGCACCTGAAGATACCCTGCTAAAGTCTCCTACATTAACCTGAATTGTATTATTATCCATTGGATTGGGAGGATTCATGATAATTGTATCTATAATTCAAAAATAAAATCACACAAAATAAGAAGTAAATACACAAACAGTATAATCAGTATTATCTACTGTAGGATTATTGGCTCCTGTTGGGGGCAGAGTCCCTTGTAAGTCTAGATATGTAATCTTATCATTTATATAGATGATGCTGGTCATGATTTTGATTTTGTTTTTCCACACAAATCTGGATCAGTTCCTAGAACCCATGCAAGACAGGCAAAGAAAGTCGCCCCAATAATAAACATTCAAAAATAAATAAATTATGATTATTGCAGGAATTCCATCACTGCTCAACCCTACCCAGATAGGGGACAGTAGAGTTCAACATATTAATGCATGTTACCAGCAAATGTAACAATCTACACAAGTCTTCAAGTTTGGTGATCCTATGCTTTTTCATTAGAAATAAGAATTGACCTCCATTTCATATTGGATATTTCTATTCCCAGAACCACTCTCTGTAGGAGTAGAATAACACCTGATTATAGACTATAATCCATTCTGCCATGAATTGAGCCTATCATTATTATTAACAATGCCTGCACTCACCATTCTCTACATAACCAGGAACATATAGTGCGCGATTTGAAGGGAAAGTCGAGAGACTGCTGTCTTTCCCGGCTACACGCACACTTAAGCTGTATCTTCCATTTTGGGTGTAAGTAGTGAAAAATCTTGAGTAGATGCCATCATTTTTAACAACATCAGCATCTAATAGTAAAAGATATTAACACTTAAATTACTGAAATTTTAGCAGGTCAGCAATAAACATAAACAATGTAGTATTACTATTAGTATCAAATGAATGGTACAGAGACCCATCTGTGAATCTCCTTGAGTGGCCAAGCAAGAGCCTTGACTTGACCCTAATAAAAGATCTCTGGAGAGACCTGAACATGACCGTCCACCGACAGTGCACATCCAACCTGACAGAGCTTGAGAGGATCTACACAGAAGAATGGCAGAAAATCCCCGGATCCTGGTGTGCAAACCTTGTGGCACCATACCCATGAAGAGGGGAAGCTCTAATCACTGCCAAAGGTGTGTCAATGAGTAAAGTGTGTCTGAATCCTTATGTCAATATATTAGTTTTCAATAACCTTTCAATAAATTAGCAAAGATTTCAAACATTCTGTTTACACTTTGTCATTATTGGGTTCAGAATAGTGGGGAAGAAATTGTGTTGTTTTTTTAATTTTAGTACAAGGCCACAGCATAGAAGTGTGAAAAATGAAAGGGTCTGAAGACTTTCTGAATGCATTATATATTAATATTATATACTATTTTATTTTAGTTGCCCCCTTCAAACCCAGTCAAGCTCTGCCATAGCTTTCCTGTGCCCTGCTGCCCAAAACTATACATGAAAAACAACGAAATACAAGAAAAACGAATCATATAGTAATCCTGAAAGATGCTGTATTTTTTTTACCGTACATTCATAACTGTGCATCCTATAGCTAACATCACTCATTATACAAATCAAACTATAATTTGCAGTATGTGTGATGACATGAGGAGATGTACAGTAGATCATCAGTATTATCAGTATGTATGATGATGAGGGGACTTGTAGATCATTTAATATTTGCAGTATGTATGAAGTTGCTGGCAGGATGTATGATGTGGGGGGGGGGGATAGACAGTATAGGTCAGGGATCAACAACCTTCGGCACTCCAGTTGTGCTGAAACTACGTACGACTCCCAGCATGCGCACTTGCTTAGCTGTTTTCAGAACTCCCATAGAAGTGAATGGAGCACGCTGGGAGTTGTAGTTTCACCACATCTGGAGTGCTGAAGGTTGCTGACCCCTGGTATAGGTAGTATGTAAAATAAAACAGATGTAGGCTATTTAGTATAAGCATCAGGTATGATGTGGGGGTTTGCAGGTCATTTATTCTTGGAAGAATATAGTAAATTCTATGATATAATGTATTAGGATATTCACAGTAAGTTTTACAGTGGTGTTTGAAAGTTTGTGAACCCTTCAGAATATTCTATATTTCTGCATAAATGTGACCTAAAACTACATCAGTCTAAAAGTAGATAAAGATAACCAGGTGTTTTCAATCAATGGGATGACAATCAGGTGTGAGTGGGCAACCTCTTTATTTAAAGATGTTCTCCAAGTCATATTTATTGATGACCTATCCTCTGGATAGGTCATCAATATCAAATCGGCGGGGGTCAGAGACCCGGCACCCCCACCGATCAGCTGTTTAAAAAGGAGGCGCGCGCCGTGCCAACGCTGCCTCCTCTTCATTGTTTACATGCTAGCCGTAACATGGGTAGCGGTGAGCAGGTGTAATTACACCTAACCGCCCCATTCATTTCAATGGGAAGGCTCGTTCCCATACAAGTCTATGGGAGCGATCCCAATGCTCCCTAGGGCTGAGCAGTGAAAGGAGAGCGCACCCTTTCTTCCATTGGGGTAAACCCAAATGTTGTGGCTCCTGCCTGATTGTAGTTGGGGTGCCCTTGGTGTTATGGGTTTACTATGGGCGCAATTCTGGAGATGTAGGTGCTGTGGCCGGCAAATGGTGCTGGAGTCATTAGCCAGGCCGGTTGGTCGCAACAAACAAATCTCTCTTTACTGAAGTGAAACTGGGAGTAATAGTACATCTAGTGGTAACAAGGCACTGTTCTAAAGCGTATGTCACAGTGTATGCCTCTCCCAATAGATAAATGTATATATAGGTAAACGGCAACAATGATCCTTCTTCCAGCCCTAAAACCTAAGATGAGAGGCTCAGGATGGTCGGTACTCATTGCAATAGAAGTAGCTACAGGGACCGACTAAAGGCAGGAGCCAAACCTAGAATGAGGAGAGGCAAATAAAAACTTGTGATCAAATCAAGGGAATCTGGCTTTTGTTGCACTCGGGAAACACTGTTGGAGCAGGTTTATTGCCTATTCCAGACAAATACTTCATAATCTTACCATGATAACTTACCAGAATGACCTGCTGAGTGACATCTCCACTTCCAGACTGTAGTCCACTGAAGGCATTAATCAAACCATTGGAATCTACCTTGTCTGTTGCTGTATAAACTTTTCCACCTGTAAAATTACCTCTATTAATACGTTAAACAATGTTAATTTTATTACAACCTTTCTTATTTAGAGATGATTACTTTTTTTTACTCTTTGCACATTCAGAGGTTTTATGATACAGAGCTCATTTTACTTGAAAAAGGGATACAGCGAAAAACAAAGTAAGTACATATTTAAGCAGATATATATCAGGAGTACATATCAGGAGTGGTGAAAGGGCCTCTAAAAACGTCAATAAAAATTACTGTAGATAATTTAAAGAAAGAAAAAAACTTGCTATTTATCTAGCAAGGTGAATGCTGTTAAAAATGTAATCAAGTATGTAAAATGTAAATGTAAAAAAGAATAATTAAGAAGCCCTGCTACCCCATAATCGTACCAATAAAAAAAACAAGGCATCCTGCAACAAACAAGACCTTACACAGCTCTGTTGAGGGAAAAACAGAAAGTTATGGGTCTTGAGATACAGAAACAGAAAAATGATTCTGTAAAAAAAAAAAAAACTATCTGTAAAAAAAATTAATTTTAATTGAAAAAGTACTCAAATATAACACAATTTTAATTTATTATTTCATAATTACGATGACCCACAGATAGCTTATAGTTTGTACTGCTCAGTGAACCATAAAAATAAATCCCAAAAAAATATAGAGTAATATAGTGCAATTAAAAATTGCATTGCAGTCAGCAATTAAAAAGTACCCACTACATCAAGCCTCAAAATGAGACAAAGTACAGTAATTAAAGATTATGGACACCATGGTAGCCATGTTTTTTTATTGTATTCAACTATATATTGGTCTAAAATAATTTTTCCAACTGGTCTTTATTAAAAATGTTAAAGTTTTGTCATCTACAGCCTTCAGTTTTCATTGACTACAGAGAGAGCTGTTCAGAGGGCGTGATCTCTAAGCCTTATCTCAAGTTTCCTAACAGCTCATAAACATTCCTTAAGGCTACTTTCACAGTAGCGTTTTAAAATTCCGGTATTGAGTTCCATCATAGGGGCTCAATACCAGAATAAAACGCTTCAGTTTTGTCCCCATTCATTGTCAATGGGGACAAAACTGAACTGAAGACAACGGAATGCTCCTGAAAGCATTCCGTTCCGTCTTCAGACCGGAGAACAAACCGCAGCATGCTGCGGTTTGCTCTCCGGTCCAGGCATCCGCACCAAGACGGATCCGGAATGACCCCCAATGCAAGTCAATGGGGGTGGATCCGTCTGGTGTGACCACAATGGTAACCGGATCTGCACTTCATTGACTTTCAATGGAGTTCATGACGGATCCGGCTACACATACATACAGACATAGACATACACATAAACATACACAGACATATACACATACAAATACACATACATACTTACATGCACCCCGGCAGGTCTTCAGAGCGTCGGAGGGACAGGACGGCGCGCACAGGTGATGATTCCACCAGGCGCCCAGCAGAGGGCGCTGTGGGGAATCGTCACCTGTGCGAGCCGTCCTGTCCCTCCGACGCTCTGAAGACCTGCCGGGAGCATGTAAGTATGTATGTGTATTTGTCTGTGTATATGTGTGTGTATGTTTATGTGTATGTATGTACTGTGTGACATGTGTGGGGCCGGAGCGCGGTTCCGGCTCCACACATGTCACTGCGGCAGGCCTGATCCGGCAGCACCCTTCACCTGCCGGATCAGGCCTGCCGCTAGTGTGAAAGTAGGCTTACTCTAACTTCTTATCAGTTTTAAGAAGTTCACTTAAAGGGGTTGTCCCACAAAAAATATTCTACAGGTTTCAAACCAGCATCTGAATCTGAATATTTTTTGTAATTGCATGTAATTAAAATGTAGCATTGCCACCGAGCTATTCAAAAAAAATGTATTTGTATAGCTCCCCCTGCTGTTTATTTCTTTGTCCTGCTCACTGAAATGGCTGCACATGCTCAGTTTTATCCTTCAACTGCTTCCTGAGTTGTGATAGTGTGAAAGAAATTAAGTAGTTGATTAACAAATTTGTGCTACGTTGTATGTAATTATCAAACAGTCTCCATCTTCTTTATTAATCTCCATTTTCTGCAGCTTTATGCTTTAAAATAAATATGAGTCACCATCATTTGATTTGTTATAGGGAGTTAGCTAGGCTGCGAAATGAGGAACTTGGCGGAATTTGATATGTTTGGGCATGAAATTTTCCAGATAGATGAGTATTGCAAGTGTGTCTACGTGTCATTATCCATACCATTATGTTTTGTGATTAGTTGCTTTGATATACTTGTATGCTTGTGATTGGATACATTAAAATTGATGGCTGGGGGAGGGGGCTAAATCCACCATGTGCATCTAATAAAATTGGCTCTTTAGGCTGGCCGCATCCCCTGGCACCTGGGGAAAACTTCTTAACATAATTTGAATCCCACAGAGAGCATGGACATGCTACCCTTAGCAGCAGCAGAAAAGACACTCCCCTTTAAGTTGGCAGCTTGATATAATAGTAGAGCAATAAGTAGGGAGATCTCTGGATTCATGTGAGGTACAGGGCTGGTTCTAGCTTTGTTACAAAGTTATTGTCATGTACTACATGATGTCTGATTTTTATTTTTTACATTAATCATGGGATAACCCCTTTAAACGAGTGTTTATGAGCTGTCAGGAGTTCAGAGATATGGTCTACAGTTTGAGCCATCAGAGCAGCTCCAACACATTATTGAATGGCACTATGTTCCAGTATTAAAGCCCCTGCCCCTGCTACTTCCAGTCACCTTCTGCTTCCCAACATAATTCACATTGTTTCACTGCAACCACCACTAGGGGAGCAAAGTGCATAGAAAATGTACAGATGCCATTGACTTCCATAACATCTGTATGGATTCCTACTACTGATTTCCCCTAATGCTGGGTGCAGACAGACATTTTTATCACATACTGGACGGAAGCAGAGGATTGTGGGAGATTTTAAATGTATTTATTCCAGTTGTCTAGTATAAATATATTGAGAAATATGGTGCTCAGAATGAGTGGCATATGTATGAAGGACCTGTTCTACTTCCATTCATGTCTGAGACCAGTATGCAGCAGCCAGTGGTAGCAGCACATTGTTCTTTCCAAAACTACCCTAGTGAATTGGAGCTACAGTAACAGTGTAGTATAACTCTCTTGCCTGTTTCCATAACCCCAGACACCTCTGGCCACTGCATACAAGGGGTCTGATCTCAGCCATGAGCGGTTATAATTCTATTGGTGACATCAATGGGAGCTGTGGAAACCTACACAGTGATGGCTGAAGGTACTATAGCCAGGGCTGCCATCAGGAATTTCGGGGCCCCCTACAGGCAAATTTTGCGGGCCCCTCCCCATGCCCCCATCAGACCTCAGGTCGGCGTCTCGTGCCCCCATCAGACCTCAGGTCGGCGTCTCGTGCCCCCATCAGACTTCAGGTCGGCGTCTCGTGTCCCCATCAGACCTCAGGTCGGCGTCTCGTGCCCCCATCAGACCTCAGGTCGGCGTCTTGTGCCCCCATCAGACCTCAGGTCAGTGTCTTGTGCCCCATCAGACCTCAGGTCGGCGTCTTGTGCCCCATCAGACCTCAGATCAGGGTCTCTCCCCCCCCCCCATTAGACCTCAGGTTGGCGTCTTGTGCCCCCATCAGACCTACATCCCCCAGGTTGCAATGCAGAAGTACAGAAGATGACCTTATTCAATAACGACCCAGAGCTGGAGATGAAAATACAAGCAAAATGACCCTTCAGATTGGGCTGGCTGGGGCAAGTTACTTACTGCACCGCGTTGCTGGGCTGCTGTCGCTGCACCTACCACTAAGATGGCGCCGCCTCAGTCTTCATCTCTCCCTTGCGCTTCAGCTGTCTCCTCCTCTGCTGGTGGCGGTGGGAAGGAGGAGACAGCTGAAGCACGGCAAGGAGGTAGGCGGCACCCGCTGAGCCGCGGAGAAGACTGTGGCTGGGCACTGTTAAAGGGCAGTGGGGTGAGTGAGGACTCGGAGCCGGCATTAAAGCGGCTCAGTGGGACGGGACTCGGGAGAGAGCAGCAAAAATAAAAAATGAATTTAAAAAAAAAGCCAGCGGCTGAGTGGGCCCCCCGAGGAGCTCAGGGCCCCGGCCCTGTGCCCGGGCCCCCCACAGCAGGTTCTGCTGTACCCCCCTGATGGCGGCCCTGAGTCTGTGTAGGGACACACCCCCAACTGGTCACCTCCCCTCTGTTCCTTTACTGAAGGCAAATAGCAATTCATTCATAACTTCTAGTGCAAATAATAAAGGAATGGCGCAACATAGAGACATAAGAATAGATGTTCCAGAATTATTAGTACATGGGGAATGCATGGAGTTATTAAAACAGGCATGTCAGGAGTGGTGAAAGGTCCTCTTTAATGAAGTACACATTTTTAACATCACACTGATTCATTTTTTATTATTTTTAATATTTGGATATATCATAATTACACATATTTATCACTTATACATCTGTTGGTTTCTTTGTGGTTGAAATATTCTTAGATGGACATGCCTTAGGTGATTATATGTTTCACAGCATGTTAGAAGACGCTTGCGTTCTACTGTGGAACGCAAGTCTGGTCCGGCCAGCCCAAATATAATAGTGTTGTTGTGTCTTATTGTAATGTGGTTACAATGTCCTTAGAGCATATACTTAGAATATGGTATATCATCTATTTTTGGTTCATTTTGGTTTACTATTTAAATATATTAATTATATGTCTATGCGCTCCAAGGTGACACACATATGTCACACCCGGTACATCACTTTCAGGTTCTGTATCCCGCTGCACCAGGAGTGTTATTGTTTTGGGGTTTTTTTATAAAATTTGGTCATTTGGAACATACATGTGGTGATACTGTGACTTATATGTCTATATGTCTATGTAGGATAATTGGATTTAGAGTAGATATATCCGGCAAAAGAACATCACTTCCGGTGTTTGACATCCAGATCACGTGACACAATGCGTGGAAAAGGCGGACACTATACTGGTGAAAGAAACAGGTGTATTTGATTTTACATTTGGACAGATATAAATGGTGATCTGGCGTCTCAGTATACTTACCTCCTGATAAAGCTTTGAGCAAAACTCGCGTTGGGGTGCAGGACATCGTGGTTGGTTTGGTACTTGTATACGATTACTGGTTTCCTTATATGTATTAAGATTATACCTTTCTTTAGGGTCTTTCGCCCAGATTTATGGGCTGGTTCTCATGCTGTATTGACATGCACATGCACTTTACTATTTATGTATTAATAAATAGTATATATCTATATATTGTGTGTATTATATTCACTGGTATGCGTACCTTTACCTTCCTTGGTGTCCTGCTGAATTAGATGCCTGATGTGTGGCTGTACCACCATTGTGTTACTGATGTACTGACTTATTTTATGTGAATTTTAGACTTTCGTATCAATAAAGTAGTTATTCTTTTATGTACACTTCCCTGGTGTTTTTTCATTCTTTTTGATAGTGTATATTGGGTATATGTGATAGTGGGAGTAGTGACTGCATAGTGTATATTGTATATATGACAGTGGAAGTAGTGACCGCATAGTTTATATTGGGTATACGTGATAGTGGGAGTAGTAACTGCATAGTTTATATTGGGTATACGTGATAGTGGGAGTAGTGACTGCATAGTTTATATTGGGTATACGTGATAGTGGGAGTAGTGACTGCATAGTGTATATTGTGTATGTGTGACAGTGGGAGTTGTGTATATGTGACAGTGTGGGGGACAGTGGAAAAAAAAGTGCCTCGCACCTCATACCGGTGTGTTTGCATCACCTACAGTACTTTTGCTTTAGCCCTTTCTATTAGTACAGTACCTTGCTTAGGCCGGGTTCACATCACATTTCATTTTCCGTTCTTCTGATCTGTCATGTCAACAGAAAAAAAAAAAAAAAAAGATTCTTTATTTTCAGCATCTGTTGTGCTTATTTTGTGTCTGTTTTAGATATTTTACATCTGAGATCGGTTATTTTAGGCAGGAGGAAAAGTCCTCCACACAGGCCTTTTCCTCTCGTCACGAAAAAAAGGATCTCAAGATAAAGAATCTGTGTTTCATTTTTTTTATTTTCTGTTCTTATGACGGATCAGAAGAATGGAAAACGAATGAACCAGCCTAGTAAAAAGGATCATTATTTGTATTGGCCCTACCAAACAGCATTATGACCATGCCTAACGGTTTGCTGAACCCACCTACGTGGCCTGGCCCCGCTTTCTATCAATTTGGGCCACCTATATCATGGGGCCATTTGCATATTTTTTCCAGGGCCACTTTGAGTTTCCAATCTGTCCCTGATGACAGAGCTATTGCCCGTGTGAGTGCTCAGCTCATCTTGGCCCCCTCCATTGACCACCACATCCCCCTTCTGCCTGATGCCCTGCGAGGCAGTGATGTGATCCAAGGACAGCCCACCCCTCCCAGCTCCTACCAGGTATGAAGACATTACTACCTGCCCCAGCGTGTATGTATATAAAAGACGCAGGACTACCACCAGTAACAAATATATAGAGCAGGACTACCCTCTATTAAGGTTACATTCACATGACTGCGCCGTGTTTTGAGGCCTGCAAATTGCAGGATAGAGAGGTAGCAGTTGCTATGGGGCCCAAACACTGATATTATAGAAAGTGCATGCTGGTCAAGTTACACTTCTTGCTGGAGAGAAGGGATTAGGTCAAGAATTTAGCATTGGGGGTGTCATTTTAATTTTTGCCTCAGGTGTAGAAAGGCTATGTGCTTCCCTGTCCCCTGGCCACAAAGCACTGAGGGAAGGGGGGCCCAAGATGAACTTTTGCACCAGGGCCCATGAGCCTTTATCTACTCCCCTGGTTCTGACCAAGATTTTTTCTAGATGAAACACTCTGTCAAATTGCAGATTGTGTGAAAGCAATGTCTAAACAAACACTCTTCATCAATAGCTTCATAGAATGGACAAGCAGCTGCACGGAAGATTGGAATCCCAACGCTCAATGCCAATCGTTGTCTGAAGTAGTGTAAAGCATGCGGCCATTGGGATCTGAAGCAGCTGAAACCTTCTCTGGAGCACTGATTTATTCACAGCCTGATCTTTTTTTTAGGTGGTTGTCTGTATGATGCTTCCCGCCTTAAAGGGACAAGGTCTGTTCATAATATATATTTTTTCAGATTGCATTAACTTTCTAATAAATTATATACTGGCAACAGTCTAGAAGGTAATTTTCCTGTTCAGCCTGACACTGCCATTGTCTACAAAGCAAGTTCTATATGAAATGTTGTTTCATTTGTAAAATTTGAAGCAGTTATTCTATGAAAAATATTGTTCAGTGATTTCAGTGATTGCTCCATTAACACAGGTGTGGGTGTTGATGAGGACAGGGCTGGAGATCAATCTGTCATGATTAAGTAAGAATGACACCACTGGACACTTTAAAAGGAGGCTGGTGCTTGGCATCATTGTTTCTCTTCTGTTAACCATGGTTATCTCTAAAGAAACACGTGCAGTCATCATTGCACTGCACAAAAATGGCCTAACAGGGAAGAGTATCGCAGCTAGAAAGATTGCACCTCAGTCAACAATCTATCGCATCATCAAGAACTTTAAGGAGAGAGGTTCCATTGTTGCCAAAAAGGCTCCAGGGCGCCCAAGAAAGACCAACAAGCGCCAGGACCGTCTCTTAAAAGTGTTTCAGCTGCGGGATCGGGCTACCAGCAGTGCAGAGCTTGCTCAGGAATGGCAGCAGGCAGGTGTGAGTGCATCTGCACGCACTGTGAGGCGGAGACTCTTGGAGCAAGGCCTGGTCTCAAGGAGGGCAGCAAAGAAGCCACTTCTCTCCAGAAAAAAACATCAGGGACAGACTGATATTCTGCAAAAGGTACAGGGAGTGGACTGCTGAGGACTGGGGTAAAGTCATTTTCTCTGATGAATCCCCT
Organism: Rhinella marina; assembly: GCA_900303285.1. NCBI lineage: Eukaryota > Metazoa > Chordata > Amphibia > Anura > Bufonidae > Rhinella > Rhinella marina. The sequence continues at coordinate 18,844 of ONZH01003329.1, forward strand.
TTTCGATTGTTTGGGACATCTGGAAAACAGCTTATTCGGAGAAGACGAGGTGAGCACTACCACCAGTCTTGTCTCATGCCAACTATAAAGCATCCTGAAACCATTCATGTGTGGGGTTGCTTCTCAGCCAAGGGAATCGGCTCTCTCACAGTCTTGCCTAAAAACACAGCCATGAATAAAGAATAGTACCAGAATGTCCTCCGAGAGCAACTTCTCCCAACCGTCCAAGAGCAGTTTGGCGATCAACAATGCCATTTCCAGCATGATGGAGCACCTTGCCATAAAGCAAAGGTGATAACTAAATGGCTCAGGGAACAAAACATAGAGATTTTGGGTCCATGGCCTGGATACTCCCCAGATCTTAATCCCATTGAGAACTTGTGGTCAATCATCAAGAGACGGGCGGACAAACAAAAACCTACAAATTCTGACAAAATGCAAGCATTGATTGTGCAAGAATGGACTGCTATCAGTCAGGATTTGGTCCAGAAGTTGATTGAGAGCATGCCAGGGAGAATTGCAGAGGTCCTGAAGAAGAAGGGTCAACACTGCAAATATTGACTTGCTGCATTAACTCATTCTAACTTCATTCATTCAATATAAGCTTTTGTTACTCATAATATGATTGCAATTATATTTCTGTATGTGATAAAAACATCTGACAAACACACATAAAAACCAGAGGGCAGCAGATCATGTGAAAATATAATATTTGTGTCATTCTCAAAACTTTTGGCCATGACTGTATTGTCAATTGCATTTACCATTGTCTGTGCGTTGCTGTTTTATATAGTTAGTCACATCCGCACATTTGGCTATCCTGTGTAGGATGTCTTTGTGGTACATGTGGTCCGCTGCAGGCATCCTCCATTTTATGCATTTTTGCTGGGGATTGCTGGGGATTGCAACAGATCACAGGTGCAGGATTTGCTCCCCCAGTTAGAAATGTGCAACAGCATATGGGGTTTTCAGCATTTTCTGCCATTTAAGACCACTTTTTTGGGGGGATTTTGTTTGGAGATAATGAGCAAGCACAATTACAGTACTTCACTCTCTTATGAGTAGCTCAACATCTCCTCTGAGAAACAGGAAAGATACACACCAGACCAGGGATTCTTCCACATACCCAAAGGAGCAGAAAGAGAAACAAGACTGAGCATGTGTGTCCATCTCAGCACACTTACTGAGGTGGGCACAAAAAGATAGTTCAATAGAAACAGCAGGTGGCACTATACTAACTAATTTCCTTATATAAGGATACAAGCATTTTCTAATAGGTAAATGGAAAAATGTTTATAATAACAAGTAGGATTTAAGTATAAACACTATTTGTGGAATAACCCCCTTTGTGGAACTACAAGTTTGATGGCCCATCTGTAGAATAGACCGTCAGATTGATGGGTGTCCAGCTTCCAGTATTCCCGCCGATCAACTGACTGAAGGGGCCCTCCAACAAACACTGTGACCCTTTCCTTATTATTTTCCAGGTACATCACATGACAAGAAGAAAGCCAACATGACAATGTAACTAATCAGCAACAAATTTTTATTTTAATGGAAAAAAATCCTGGGAATCTCAAAGCATTTAATTTGTTAGACATGTTAATGTATCATTCACACCTGATTTCAAATGTGATTGAGCAGTAAAATTGTGATAATTCAGCATATTACTATTATTACTGAATTTGCCCTGGTATGGCTGCAGTTTTAACAAGTTGCACAGTAGCAACTAATGCAAAGCAGAACCTAAAGACAGGGCAGGAAGGACCTGAGTGTCACATCTCATGCAGACTGATGTATTATAGACCCTTGTTGTATAGGTGCCCAGAGACTTCTATAGGCCTACAACCTCTGATTGGAATTCTTTGCTGTGCTTTTAAGAAAAAATACAGTACCTTACAGAGGCACCACATACCCACACATGAAGTTTCTATGGGTCTATTATATGCTGCAAGCAGCCCCTAGAGTGTTATAAATGTGTGTACCCCACCCAGCATCAGACTGAAGTCGCTTGGGCCCACCAGAGGAATTAATTCTGATGGCCAACCCTCTGTGTATATAGGACCATAAGGAACCTGTTTTACTAGCTTGGGCCCACTGGAGGATCCTCTGGTATGCCAGTCCGACCCTGACACCACATAGTCCTCTCTGTTTTACCTTCTGTCCCTTCTCATGAGTCCTAACACTGCTCCCTGCTAAAAATGGTGATTGATGGCAGGCAAGATCAACAACTTAACATGGGATTTCAGCCCAGTCCTAAAAATGTAGAAATTCCAGACTATCAGGTTTCAGATGAGTGAATTCTACTTACTGCATAATAACTGTACAGAGGTGATCTTTTATAATGATGTCCTTATTAAAGGGGTTACCCATGACAATGAATAGGGCAGTTTAAATAAAATATTATTGAGATATGCATGCAACAAAAGTATTGTTTTATGTACATTACATTTTTCTTTCTGGTAGCCTATCCTTCTCTTGCATTCGGTGGTGGATAGGCAAGCTCAGTAGCTTCCCTGCTCCCTCAATACCGGAGCAGTGATAATCATAGAGAAGCAGGTAAAGCTGCCCAAACACTTTTCATTCATTTCTACTTCCAAGTTCTCTCTGGACAGTGGAGAAGGAAATTGTGGGGGTATTACATACCATATGTATCTGTAGAGCTAGTAGAGCTATATGTGAGGGATAATTTTCTATGCAGGGGAAGAAGGGGTTAACAATAGCTAATTGCAGATCATCCTTGGAGGTGCTGCACCTACAGAAAGGAAAGAAAGCCCTCCAGATAAGGCTACTTTCACACTGGCGGCAGGCCTGATCCGGCAGGTGAAGGGTGCTGCCGGATCAGGCCTGCCGCAGTGACATGTGTGGAGCCGGAACCGCGCTCCGGCCCCACACATGTCACACAGTACATACATATACATACACATAAACATACACACACATATAGACATACAAACACACATACATACTTACATGCTCCCCGGCAGGTCTTCAGAGCGTCAGGATGGCTCACACAGGTCACGATTCCCCACAGCGCCCTCTGCTGGGCGCCTGGTGGAATCGTCATCTGACGATTCCACCAGGCGCCCAGCAGAGGGCGCTGTGGGGAATCGTGACCTGTGTGAGCCGTCCTGACGCTCCGAAGACCTGCCGGGGAGCATGTAAGTATGTATGTGTGTTTGTATGTCTTTATGTGTGTGTATGTTTATGTCTGTATGTGTCTATGTGTACCCGGATCCGTAATGGACTCCATTGAAAGTCAATGGAGGGCGGATCCAGTTACCATTATGGTCACACCAGACGGATCCACCCCCATTGACTTGCATTGGGGGTCATTCCGGATCCGTCTTGGTGCGGATGCCTGGACCGGAGAGCAAACCGCAGCATGCTGCGGTTTGTTCTCCGGTCTGAAGACGGAACGGAATGCTTTCAGGAGCATTCCGTTGTCTTCAGTTCAGTTTTGTCCCCATTGACAATGAATGGGGACAAAACTGAAGCGTTTTATTCCGGTATTGAGCCCCTATGACGGAACTCAATACCGGAATTTTAAAACGCTAGTGTGAAAGTAGCCTAAGCAGATAGGTAATTAAAAAAAAAAGTTTCAAATTCGTGTGATAATCCCTTTACACCAGACCATGTAGACGGTAACTTATACTATTAGGCAAGTCAAAAGAGCAAGTGCACATACTATAGTCATCTCAGCTGCTGCACTAATTCTACCACTATCTGGTTCTGGAGTTGGAGTTGGAGTTGGAGTTGGAGTTGGTGTTGGAGTTGGTGTTGGAGTTGGTGTTGGAGTTGGTGTTGGAGTTGGTGTTGGAGTTGGTGTTGGAGGAATAAAAAGCGCTGCCTGGGCAATGTTTGATATCTCGGATCTCTGAAAAGTATCATCAATGGCAACCAAGGAAAAGAACAAAATTGTTCCATTTGTTAACGTTATGTTTGCTGGCACAAACGTGAATGTTTCGGTGGATCCCGCCGGCAGAGGCGTAAGACTGGACACGTTGATGGCAGTTGACCCATTAAAGTTGTCTTTGAGATCTTTCGGATTGGTGTTCATTCTTAAGTCATAGCGTGTGGCTGCAATGCAAACAGAACAAATTCAAATTAACCCTTTCAACCCCGGGCCTATTTTCACCTCCCTGCCCAGGCCATTTTTTGCAAATCTGATGTGTCACTTTATGTGGTGATAACTTTGGAACGCTTTTACTTATCCAGGCCATTCTGAGACTGTTTTCGCATCACATATTGTGTTTCACGACAGTAGTAAATTTGTGGCAAAATATTTCATTTTTATTTATGAAAAAATAACAAATTTACCAAAAATTTGGAAAAATTTTCAAATTTCCATTTCTCTACTTTCAAAATGCATAGTAGTACCTCCAAAAATAGTTATTATTTTACATTCCCCATATGTATACTTTATGTTGGCATCATTTTATAAATGTCTTTTTACTTTTTTAGGACGTTAGAAGGCTTAGAAGTTTAGAAGCCATTTTTCAAATTTTCAACAAAATTTCCAAAACCATTTGGAGCACCAATTCAGATATAAAGTGATTTTGAGGGGCTTACGTAATGGAAACCACCCGTAAATGACCCATTTTAGAAACTACACCGCTCAAATTATAAAAAAAAACTGATGTTACAAACTTTGTTAACCCTCGAGGTGTTCCACAAGAATTAAAGGAAAATGGAGGTGAAATTTCAAACTTTCACTTTTTTGGTAGATTATTCAAGTCAATAAATTTTTTCTTGCAACACAGCAAGGGTTAACAGCAAACTAAACCTCAATATACATTACTCTGATTCTGCAGTTTACAGAAATACCCCATTTGTGGTGGTAAACGTCTCTATGGGTTTGTGGCAGTGGTCAGAAGGAAAGGAGCACCATACGAATTTTGGAGGCAGATTTTGCTAGAATGGTTTTTAGGCACCATTTTGTAATTGAGAGACCCTGACGTACCCCTACAGTGGAAACCCTCAAAAAGTGACCACATTTTGGAAACTATACCCTTCAAAGAATATATTAAGGGGGGTACTGGCCACTTTGACCCCCTAAGCTTTTTACGGAATTTGGAAACACTTGGCTGTGAAAATGAAAAGTTTCATTTCTTCCAATAAAATGTTGCTTTAACCCCAAATTTTTCATTTTCACATGTGGTAACAGGAGAAAAGCACCCCATAATTTGTTCCCCATTTTCTCCTGAATACGGAAACATCCTATATGTGGTGGTAAACTGCTGTGGGGGCACATGGCAGGACTCAGAACAGAAGGAGCGCCATATGGATTTTGCAGCACAGATTTTGATGGATTGGTTTGTGGGAGCCATTGATTTTTATTTTTTGGAGTTATTGTATTATGTAGTGGCTCATTTTTGGGGGGATGAGGTGATGTTTTCATTGGTACCATTTTGGGGTACATTTTTGATCGCTTGGTATTACACTTTTTGTGAGTCAAGGTAAAAAAAATAGCTGTTTTGGCATAGTTTTTTGAAAAAAATTTTTTTACAGCATTCACCTGAGGGGGCAAATCATGTGACATTTTTATAGAGCAGGTTGTTACGGACGTGGTGATACCCAATATGCCTACCATTTTTATTTTTGTTAAATTTTACACATTAGATTTATTTTTGCATAGAATAAAATCTTTTTTTGTGTTGCCATTTTCTGAGAGCCATATTTTTTTTATTTTTCTGCCGATTGTCTCAGGTAGGGTCTAATTTTTTGCGGGACAAGATGATGGTTTGATTGGTACCATTTTGGGTTAAATACGCCTTTTTGATCGCCTGCTATTACACTTTTTGTGAGGCAAGGTGAAAAAAATGGCTGTTATGGCATAGTTTTAACCACGGCACATCGAGGGTTAATACGACCGCATCGGTGTTTTCACCCATGCGGGCGTACACAGCAGGGGTCTGGCTACTGGGAACAGCCAGCCACCTGCAGCTGATCGGGCAGGCATAACTCCTGTACCCGGCCGATGAGCGCGCCGTAGTACTACGGCGCTGAGCGTCAAGCACCTTCACACAGCGCCGTACTATTACGGCGCTGGGCGTGAAGGGGTTAAGCCACTAATGTTAACCCTTAGAGGACCCTGAGATTTTCCATTTTTGTGTTTTCGTCTTTCACTCCCTGCCTTCCCGTAGTCCTACTCCTAACTTTAAACAAAAAAAAAAAATTAGCACCATATTCTGACCCCTATAACTTTTTTGTAGTTATGTGTACGGGGCTGAGTGAAGGCTCATTTTTTGTGGGCGATCTGTACTTTTCAGTGCTACCAATTTGAAGTGTGTGCAATCTTTTGATCACTTTTTATAAAAAATTTATTGGGGAGTTGAAGTGACGAAAAATGGCGAATTGACTGTTTTTATTTTTTTCCCATTAAGCCATTTGCCGTATGGCATTAATATTGTTATATTTTAATTGTATGGGCATTTTCGCACGTGGTGATGCCCATGATGTTTATTTTTTTATCGGTTAAGTATTTCTATTTTAAGGAATGGGGGGTGATTTGAACGTTTATGTTTTTTTATTTTTTTATATTTGTAAGAACTTTTTTTTTTTTTTAAAGTCACCCTGGGTGACTATAACTGGCAATCATTAGATTGCCCATTGTGTTCATTGATGGCTATATAGTCATCATTGAACACTTAATTTTTAATATAACAATACAGTGTTGCCACCTAGTGGCCTGTATCGGTGTATTCCTCTAATAGACTCCGAAGCCTGCTTGAGACTTCGGTCTATTAGAGCAATGTAAAAGGTTCCCCGATCTCAGCCAGGGAACACTGTTACCAGAGCAGAAGCACGTGGCTTCCGCTTCTGGGCTGCTCAGATGCCGTGGTCACATTTGACCACTGCATCTGAAGGGGAAAATGTATGCGATCAGCGTTATGGCTGATCGCATACATGTGCCGCGGTTGTCTGCTTTTTAAAATAGCAGAAACCCGATGGCTATGGTGCCCACTGCAAGTTCGAGCAGGTGCCATGTTTAAAGACCAGACTTCCGCCGTACATGTAAGGCGGAGTTCCTCAAGGGGTTAATGACATACTGACCAGCAGTAAGCCTGTTGTGTGGTGTAAGATTACCAAGGGCTGGGCCCACAGGTTCAGCGGGTACACGATGCCACACAGACACACAACAGTTTTGTTCCCAGTAATAAACTTTACTAATTGAAGTAATGAAAGAGACCTGGGAATGCTTACAACACAAAATTAACAGGAGACAAATATACAGAAATATAGCACAATCTATAAATGTAAACAAACACAATCCCCTCTGCCCCAAAGTCCCATAAACAGGTAAAAAATGCAATTTGTATACGGATATACTCCTCCTGGATAGGTCCCTCGTCGGGGTGCACCCTAAGTATTGCGCAATACTATTTGTAATCCAACAGGTAGGTAGGCTTGAAATCCACAGGTAAATTCTGTATTCCTTTTACAGCACAGTTATAAACATGCTCCAGCACTCTGAAACCCTAAATCTACAGGTCAGTCTCTTCAGTGATAAGGTGTCAGCAAGAGAGTCCCTTATATCACTTTGGCCATAAGATGTAAATGGATGCGGCCAAGCCGTACTCACAAGTCCTTATGGCCTTTAATTGCTGTAGTCTCTGCTGCTCCTGAACTTCAGGGGTACACTTCAGACGGTCACTGTACCCCCCCCCCCCCCAAAAAACACAGCCTTCAGCTCACACCACGGCCTTTGATTCTCCAGACAAAGTCTCCAGCCAGCAGCATCACTTTCTCAGCAGCCCCACACAGTACAGCCAGCTCAGCACAAGCCCTCCTCTACGGCCAACCGTCGTCCCACACACAGCTCACTTCCTGTTTCCTGCTGGGTGATGATGCAGCTATCTATCTTTGGTGGCAAGCATCAAAACAGCAATCCCAGCATATTATCAAGCTTGTAGGAGTCCACAGTGTCCCAGAAATTGACTTTAACTTGGATTTGTAACCTAAAAGCAGTTATATACATTTCTATGCATAAACATGTATACATATGGACAGTTTAATGCTTAGCTTTGCTGCCATCTACTGACCAAACTTAATTACTGCAGCTATAATGTTTCACACTGTTACATGCCACCCCACTAAAATGTTGGTGTCCCGACAACTCTACCAAATAAACTCATCTGCCGCATAGCGCTCCGATCTGTGGATGTCCAAGTCCTGTGACATTGGTGTCGGACTTGTATCCATCTCCCCTCTGGGTGGTAGCACACTTTCGGGGATATCATCCATCACGGGACATGGGGGAGCAGCTGCCTCATCAGTTTGCCTAGGCGGTGTAGTGACTAGCCACCACTCGGTTTCTCTAGGATGCACTGGGTCTGAATGTCTTTGTTTAACTTTTCTGGCATTATCAAGTGAGGACCGACCCTCTGAAAGACATGGTCTGAGCATGTTACGATGTAATCTTCGAGTTGGCCCATCAGAGCCTTCCACTTGAACATCATAGACTGGACCTTCTGCAAACACTTGCCGTTTTACAATACAGGGCTGTGATTCCCAGCGGTTAGCCAACTTGTCGGTGGGCCGCTTTGCACGAACCAATACTCGCTCTCCCGGTAGCAATGGTTCAGTTTGCACAGGCGGATGATCCCTAGGGACTTGCTTTTGCAACTTCTCACTGACCACCCGTTGAACGGTCTTCAGTCTGTCTCGGTGCTCCTGCACCCAGGAATCAGCTGTTCTAGTTATCTCATCAGCAGGAGAGCTGAGGTTCATTTCTGCAATCTCTTGTCCTGGCCGCCCGAACAGCAGCATATATGGAGTATAACCTGTAGTGTTATGAACACGATTATTGTATGCCCAGAGCAACTCAGGCAGATATTCGGGCCAGAGTCTCTTACGTTCTGTCTCCAGAGTGCGAAGCATCTGTAGAAGTGTTCTGTTGAACCTCTCGCAGGCTCCATTGCCCTGTGGATGGTATGGAGTTGACCGTGACTTCTCAATCCCATATAGCCGACACAGCTCTTTCATCAGTTTTCCTTGGAAACAAGTTCCTTGGTCGGAATGAATTCGCTTTGGACATCCGTACACCTGGATGAAGTGTCTGCAAATGGCATGGGCAGCTGACTCTGCAGTTTGGTCTCGTGTCAGTACTGCCACAGAGAACTTTGTAAAATGATCTGTCATCACAAGACAGTACTGATGTCCACTCACTGACTGTCCGATCAAGATGTAGTCGATCATCAGAATCTCTAATGGTGCAGACGTTTGAATCACTTGAATTGGGGCTCGCTGTTCAGGAGGTTTCGCTAGCTCACATACACGACACTTCTGGCACACTTCTTGGACAATCTGCTCCAACTGTGGACAGTATACGAGCCTCTGCACCCACTTGTACATTTTGTCTACTCCAAAGTGGGCTCCCTTCTCATGTCCTTCAAGTGCCACTCTTCGGGCCAGTGCACCAGGTATCACTATCTGCCACCTCTCTTCAAGATCTGTAGGCAGGAACACCCTCCGGTACATGACCCCATTTCGAATCCTTAGCCGATCCCACTGTTGCAACAGCTTCCATCCATCCAAAGACAATCGACTTCTCACTTCAAGCTTGGGCCAGGTCTCAGTTTTAACCCAGTCTTTGATCTTACTTAAGTCTGGGTCATCATCTTGCATTTGAGCCCATTCTTCCTCTGTCTTCCCTAGTAGCACCTTGCTACTAGTGGCCACCCCACTTGAGCTTGCCACTGGCGACTGGCGAGGCACCTGACTAAGATCGGGTATTTCAGTTCCTTCATCCTCTACATCAACTTCGCCAACTGGCATCTCCCAGGTGACCCTAGATAGGGCGTCAGCATTGGCATTGTCTTTACCAGCACGATATTTAATGGTGTAGTCATACTTGGCCATTCTAGCCATCCACCGCTGTTCCAGGGCACCAAGTTTTGCATTCTGCAAATGGGCCAATGGGTTATTGTCGGTTCTTACTAGAACATGTGCCCTGTCAGATATCCTGAGAATTTCTCTGTCATTGCCCAGACTAGTGCCAAAAATTCCAGTTTGAATGAGCTGTAGTTCTCCGGATTTCGCTCAGAGTCCCTTAGGGATCGACTAGCATACGCAATAACTCGTTCCTGGCCTTCTTGTTCTTGTGCTAGCACAGCTCCCAAACCATGCAAGCTTCCATCAGTGTACAGAATGAATGGCCTGTCATATTGAGCGAATGCCAAGATGGGAGCACTAGTCAGGGCTTTCTTCAGTTCATCAAATGCTTGTTGCTGTGGCAGCCCCCATGATACAGGGCATGACTTTGGACTCTGAGAAGTCCCTCTCAAGAGTTCATGTAGCGGACTAGCAATCTTAGCAAATCCCTTTATAAATCTTCTGTAGTAACCGGCCAGTCCCAGAAACGCTCTAACTTCCCGAAGGGTCTTAGGCTGTGGCCACTTGCTCACTGCCTCCACTTTACTATCTGCAGGGCGAACTCCTTCAGCTGATACTACATGGCCCAGATACTCTATCTCAGTTTGGAAGAGATGGCACTTTCTTGGCTTGATCTTAAGGCCATGGCTACTGAGCCTACTTAGCACTTGCCGCAACCTCCTCAAATGCTCTTCGAACGTTGGTGCATGGACTATCACGTCATCCAGATAGATCAGAATTGACTCAAAATTCAATTCACCCAGGCAGTGTTCCATCAGACGTTGGAATGTACCCGGAGCATTTGTCAGCCCAAAGGGCATTCTGTTGAATTCGTACAGCCCCATAGGTAGTATAAAGGCAGTTTTCTGACGATCCTTCTCTGCAACGGGTACTTGCCAATAACCACTTGCCAGGTCTAAGGTTGAGAAATACTTAGCACGTTGTAGAGCCGTCAATGACTCTTCAATTCTTGGCAGAGGAAAGGCGTCCTTTACTGTGGCTGCATTCAACTTCCGGTAATCCACGCAGAATCTCAAGGACCCATCTTTCTTCCGTACCAAGACCACCGGTGCAGCCCATGGGCTTTGGCTTTCCTTTACCACTCCACTTTCTATCATCTTGGACAGCATAGTCTTCACCTCTTGGTAGAGAGTAGGAGGGATCTGACGGTACCTTTCTCTAATTGGGAGGGTATTCCCAGTAGGTATTTCGTGCTCAATAGCCGTTGTGCACCCAAAGTCTTCTTCACACTGTGAAAAAGTGGATTGAAACTCCCACAGCACTGCTTCAATCTTTTCCATTTGTTCAGTGGTGAATTGGCTAGTATCAATTTCTATGTGCTCTAAGATTCGCCGGCCATTCCACTCAGGCGTGGGCTCTCTTTAGAATTCTTATCCACTGCCAAGGTCCAGACATCACCTTGTACGGCCCGTAGGGCTAACTGGCTACCCGTAAGGGTCTCTTCTTGCAGCACATGCAGCTCAGCCACCTTCTCTCCCGCATGGAAAGTAACTGCATAATCATGTACGTTGATACACCGGACTAACACATGGCCATCTGCAACTGTCACTATAGTTCTGGCAACCACTGGGCTTCGGCTGGCTTCTGATAGGCCTAAAGGTTCCATTAGCACATCTATCCCATTAAGCTTCAGATGGCCTCCAATTGGCATTCGTATCATCTTCTCCTGACGTGGAGGAATGGTGTAGGAAGTTCTGTATGGAGCATAGACTGCTCCTATGGGTTTACCCCCAGGAGTTTTTTTTTGGATACCGCATGTTCTGATCAACCTCTGGAATGCTTTTTGTGTTGGCTTGTGGGAAGTTGTCTTCCTCCAATAACCCGGGCCATCTTTTGTAAACATGAGCCGATCTAATTCTCGCAGGATATTCATTCCCAATACAACTGGGGCTCCATCCCCAGCCGGTTTCTCTACCAGCACCACCCCCTTCTTGCCGATGTCTTGTCCACATAGCTCGATTCTCACCCAAGCCACTCCGAACACAGGTATAGCAGTCTGGTTTACTGCCGTCAACTTAATCAAATTTTCTTGGTCAGGTTTCATCAGATGGCTGAAATTACTCTCAAAAAATTTCAAGGGCATTGTGGTAACTTCTGAACCTGTGTCTATAAGACATGTCACCATCTGTCCTTCAATCAGCACTTCTAGGTAGGGGCTTTCAGCCACCAAGTCCCGAGGGTCTTCAGGGACATTCTGGCACCTTACCTCCCCCGCGGTATGCCCCACTACCGCGGGAGGTTCCTGTTTAACGGCAGCTGGTTTTGATTCAAATGCTTCTTTGGGCATTGCCGGGAGATATGTCCTCTTTCATGGCAGATCCAACATTGGGGACCCCTTGCTCTCCGATCATTAGTGAAACCCCAAGTCTGTCCAGCTGTAGATTGAGATAGACCGGTACGATGCATGGGGAAGTTTCTTGACCCAGCCTCCAGAGCAGCACCCCTTTCCCGGTAATCAGAGTGACCCGGGGACTGTAATTGAGCCAATTGTTTCTGAATATCTGCTAAGGATGCACTAAGTACCTTCACTGTCTCTCGCAGATCTTCTCCATCAGATGGAGTTCTCTGACCTCCTGCAGCCTGCATCCTAACTGAGTAAGTCCCATACTCCTCTTCTTTATCCCGGGCCACTGCCTCAGCTAATATCTTTTGAAACTGTATAGTATCATTCACCCAGATACGATCTTTAAGGGCTTGGCGGAGGGGAGGGCCCCGTAATCCGAGGACAAACTGATCCCGGAGGATTTGATCTCCGTTTCCAAGGACATTTGCACCACTGGCTCCTCTCTTTAGCACATGTGACCAGATCTCCTGGAGGGCATTGGCAAACTGGGGAATAGTCTCATCTTCACGCTGGAAGCGAGTGAAGAAACGGGATCTAAGGTTGCCGGTACTGGATGTTTCTCCATAAATGGATTCAAGGATTGAGATTATAGATTCCAATGTCTTCCTTTCCCCCCAGCATTACAGTGCGTCTGGCATCTCCCTCCAAGGCATTCAGCGCCACATCTGATTGCAGATCAGGAACTAAATTGTATAACCTGAGGGTGCTCTTTAGATGTGTGGCCCAATCTTCTAGCAGCATATTCTGACCATCAAATTTTACCAGCTGATTCAAAATCGCCCCTGTGGGCAGACATACAATCGGAGCTACTCCCACGGCAGGAGGGGTGACTGAAGCAAGGGGCGGAGCTTCCCCAGACCCTGTTGAGTTCTGCATGGTGATCAATGTACCCTGCTCGCAGCGCCAAATGTAAGATTACCAAGGGCTGGGCCCACAGATTCAGCGGGTACACGATGCCACACAGACACACAACAGTTTTGTTCCCAGTAATAAACTTTACTAATTGAAGTAATGAAAGAGACCTGGGAATGCTTACAACACAAAATTAACAGGAGACAAATATACAGAAATATAGCACAATCTATAAATGTAAACAAACACAATCCCCTCTGCCCCAAAGTCCCATAAACAGGTAAAAAATGCAATTTGTATACGGATATACTCCTCCTGGATAGGTCCCTCGTCGGGGTGCACCCTAAGTATTGCGCAATACTATTTGTAATCCAACAGGTAGGTAGGCTTGAAATCCACAGGTAAATTCTGTATTCCTTTTACAGCACAGTTATAAACATGCTCCAGCACTCTGAAACCCTAAATCTACAGGTCAGTCTCTTCAGTGATAAGGTGTCAGCAAGAGAGTCCCTTATATCACTTCGGCCATAAGATGTAAATGGATGCGGCCAAGCCATACTCACAAGTCCTTATGGCCTTTAATTGCTGTAGTCTCTGCTGCTCCTGAACTTCAGGGGTACACTTCAGATGGTCACTGTACCCCCCCAAAACATAGCCTTCAGCTCACAGCATGGCCTTTGATTCTCCAGACAAAGTCTCCAGCCAGCAGCATCACTTTCTCAGCAGCCCCACACAGTACAGCCAGCTCAGCACAAGCCCTCCTCTACGGCCAACCGTCGTCCCACACACAGCTCACTTCCTGTTTCCTGCTGGGTGATGATGCAGCTATCTATCTTTGGTGGCAAGCATCAAAACAGCAATCCCAGCATATTATCAAGCTTGTAGGAGTCCACAGTGTCCCAGAAATTGCCTTTAACTTGGATTTGTAACCTAAAAACAGTTATATACATTTCTATGCATAAACATGTATACATATGGACAGTTTAATGCTTAGCTTTGCTGCCATCTACTGACCAAACTTAATTACTGCAGCTATAATGTTTCACACTGTTACATTGGAAAAAAGAATAGTGACACAAGGGGAACAGTGATGGCATACAGGGATTATTGTTGGCTAGATGGGTGACTCAAGGGGGACAGTCATGGCATACCCAGGAGACAGAGTCGCAACATCCAGGTGGCAGAATAATGCCATATTAGGGGCAGAGTTTTCTAGATTTTTCTAGATGCCATTGCATTTTTTTCCACACAACAGGCTTACTGCTGGTCTGATTAGTAAAGCCTGTTTGGGGGGGCGGGGGCAGCCCTGTGAAGTGAAGCTTACTTACCTGCTTCCTGGGCCAGCTCCCCGATCCTTCCATTCCAGATCTAGGCTGCTCTGCTGTGCGCCCTCACTGTCAATATCTGATTTGACATCACTGCAGCCAGTCACTAGTTGTAGTGGTGACTTAACCGCCTTGCGTCGTCATGAGTATTCACGTCCAAGAGCATCCGTTCTCCGCCATACCAGTGATTGGCTGCATCGGTCAAACTGAATGTTTACAGTGAGAGAGCTCAGAGAAGCAGCCTAGACCTGGAATAGAAGGAGCGAGGAGCCAGCATGGGAAGCAGGTAAGCAAGGTTCCTTTCACAGGGATGGCCCGACGGCTATGGTGCCCACTGCAAGTTCGAGCAGGTGCCATGTTTAAAGACCAGGCTTCCGCCGTACATGTAAGGCGGAGTTCCTCAAGGGGTTAATGACATACATAAGTAGGGATGTAGCTATAGGGGATGCAGCTGCTACGGGGCCCAAACTCAGAACGAAAAATGCAAAAACTGAAAATTGCAGGATCAAAGGGTTAAACTATCGGACATCAGCGCTGATGGTTAATTAATGCCTATTACTAGATGCACGCGTGTGCTATAACTAGCACATGTGCAACTAGTAATAGATAGTGGCTGACTCCTTTAATGCTAGAAAAGCTCATTTTAAAGGCCTAAAAAGTCATTAGAAAAATCTTCAAAATCTTCACTCTCCTAAGAATAGACTATGGGGAGATTCATCATCCCACTTACACCTGAAAAGTGGCATTAATAAGTCGTAAAATATGGGGGTCATTTATGAACAGATATACACCACTTTTATGGCGTATATCTGGTGCAGATTCTGTTGCATGCCATGTTGCGGCAGAATCTGCAATTTCTTCCCTGCTTACATCAGGTATAAAAGATGGCATGGCGTGGGCAGGCCCGTCTCACTCATCATTTTCTATGCCTGATTTAGGTGTAGAAAATCGTCTAAATGTAAGGCAGCGCCTCTACATAACTTCGGCTATCCACCGCCAGCCCAGGGACTTATTAAGACCAGCGTCTACAACACCGGTCTTAATAAATGTGCCCCTATGTGTTTGTGCCTTTTTAAAAAAAACTGTTGCATCTCTTGAATTTTGCGCCACCCTTGCCACTTTCAATAAAGAGGACGTGGCATGGGCTGGAAGGGGCCACCCCAACAAATGTATCTTTATTTAATCCAGTTTTCTGGCACAATTGAAGCCAGAAATCTAAAGCAGCTTTGAGCTTTTGTAGATTTCCAGTTAGGCAGACAGCGCAGATCTTGATAAATCTCCACTTTAGTGTCACTAGATCAAATAGTGAAAGACGACAAAAGTTTTTTTTTTGCTATATATATATATATATACTACAAAATGCCTTTTTTATATTACATCGAATGAGCAAGAGTTGCACTATATTGGAACCTCACTTTAAAAGGGGTGTCTAATAAAAAAAAATACTTTTTTACATGTGTTGTCACCGTCTTTATTAATTACAATTGCAATGAAATGTAATGAGCTACATATTATATAAAAAGCAGACATACCACTCCCCTGATCCAAGTCATCACCAGTCGCCGTCCACGTAAGAGTGATTGCGCCATTTTTAATTGTTGCATCCAGGTCTATTATCTTATCGGGTTTATAGATGTCTGTTGGGATCTTAGGTGGAATGCTGGATACATCAAAGGCTCCTCCTGAGGCTATCCGACTGAATTCTCCCAGGTTCAGGTTACCATCACTCACTTTTGGTCGTGGAGCATTCAGAGTTACTACGCCTGCAGCAAAAAATAGGGAAATATATATATAGAAATAGGGAAATACTGCACTATTCTTACTGAATCTATGGTATTTTTTGCACAGGGCAAACAAAGGGCAGAATGGTGACACAAGGGGAACAGTGATGGCATACAGGGATTATTGTTGGCTAGATGGGTGACTCAAGAGGGACAGTCATGGCATACCCAGGAGACAGAGTCGCAACATCCAGGTGGCAGAATAATGCCATATTAGGGGCAGAGTTTTCTAGAGCCATTGCATTTTTTTTCCACACAACAGGCTTACTGCTGGTCTGATTAGGCTTACCGCTGGTCTGTTTGGGGGGGGCGGGGGCAGCCCTGTAAAGTGAAGCTTACTTACCTGCTTCCTGGGCCAGCTCCCCGATCCTTCCATTCCAGATCTAGGCTGCTCTGCTGTGCGCCCTCACTGTCAATATCTGATTTGACATCACTGCAGCCAGTCACTAGTTGTAGTGGTGACTTAACCGCCTTGCGTCGTCATGAGTATTCACGTCCAAGAGCATCCGTTCTCCGCCATACCAGTGATTGGCTGCACCGGTCAAACTGAATGTTTACAGTGAGAGAGCTCAGAGAAGCAGCCTAGACCTGGAATAGAAGGAGCGAGGAGCCAGCACGGGAAGCAGGTAAGCAAGGTTCCTTTCACAGGGATGGCCAAGAGGGCTGCTCCTAAAACTTGCACAACCCCTTTAAGACAAAAAGGAACCTTTGAGAATTCAGCTAGGACAACTAATTAATTAGAGAAATAGCTCAACAGATCAACTCATACCATTGTCTACGTATCCTGGCACATACAATGCACGACTTCTGCGCATTGCTAAGCGGGTTTGACCTTTTACACCTTCGACGCGCACTTTTAGGTTGTATCTCCCATTGATTTTATAGGCAGTGAAGTACCTCGAGTAGACACCATCGTTCTTGACAATGTCCGCACCTAAAATGAAACAATAAATATGAATGAAATATAGTCTACAGTACATTTTATGTCATCATGAAGTTTGTTGAAGAAGTTTTCTTTCATTATTTTATTTTAATCTATGACGTAATAGAAATTTCATTGCACATGATTATGTAATCTACCACCAAAACTGGATTTCACCACTCTGATTAGTGCTGCTTTAAAATTTAAACGGCGATACAATTGTTCCTGTTGATAAGGCTACTTTCACACTAGCGTTTTTGCAAAAACACTTCAATCATGATAATACAACCATCAGCATCGGTTATGAATGGATCCGTCATGAACTACATTGAAAGTCAGTGGGGTATGGATCCGTTTTCTATTGTGGCAGATTCTGTCAGAGAAAACGGATCCGTCCCCGTTGACTTGCATTGTGGGTCATGACGGATCTGTTTGCTCCGCATTCCAGGACGGAAAGCAAACCGCAGCTTGCTGCAGTTTGCTCTCCAGTATGAGAATGGAACGGAATGCATTTTGAAGCGCTCCGTTCTGTTCAGTTACGTTTTGTCCCCATTGACAATGAATGGAGACAAAACGGAAGCGACAGATCTCAGTACTGGAAAATATTAACGCTAGTGTGAAAGTAGCCTAATAAATATTAGGTGAAAGAAGGATCGGGCATGTTAGATTTCAACTTGCCATGAATTTCTTTTCACAGGAGATAAGAGGCTGCTAGAGGAGTCTAGAAACTCCTGCATAGACTTCTGTGCATTTTGACTACAACCATGCACTATACAATATACCTGCGCCGTTATCCAGAAGTTCTAGAGTCTCTACTGATCCAGATGCTGGCTCAATTATTGCCGTTACTTTTGCTCCTCTCACAGGTAACATTCCTTGATTGACTGCTGCATATACAATCATTGGGTTCGGGTAAGTGTTTGTGACTGTGTTCATATGGGTATTAACAGTAATTGGAGGCACATTGACATCTGCTGCTCTAGAGTTCACAATCAAACCTAGGGCTTGGTTCGATGTAAGAAGGTTACAAATGCTGTAATTCCAATGTCCTCTCTATAAAGACAACAAAAATGTTTACAGTAGGCATAAGAGAAGGTATATAGAGAAAAAAAAATCACTATACCATGGATTTTTCAAAACAACCTTTATCATCAGATTCCTAAACTGAAATAGTGAGAATGATGGCTATCTGCACACTGAGTTCTGTAATGTGGACTGCAGGGTGAGAATCACTGTAGTCAGTATTTTCACTTGATCCTCTTGCTCTGTCTATATGCAAACCACCAAATCAGCCTCTCATTATTTGGTACAGCTACACGGCAATAAGAAAGTAAGGCAACATTTTATGTAATGTATGTCAATGGTGTTGCAATGAGACACACAATATGCTACAACGTCGACACGACAGTTACCAAAAAAACAGACATGCAAGTCGTATGTTGTGCGTTACTTTTACTCCATTCACTTTAAAGGGGTTCTCTGGGAATGAAGAAAATGAAAATACTTAAATATGACTTTATTATAAAATATATTCCTAAATCCCTTATACTAGTTATAATGGCTCGTTTTGTCTAGGAAGCAATCAATATGAGAAATAAAATAGCCGCCGTCCTATTCACACAAAGGACAAGTTACTTCAGAATA
This sequence comes from Rhinella marina, assembly GCA_900303285.1. Taxonomy (NCBI): domain Eukaryota; kingdom Metazoa; phylum Chordata; class Amphibia; order Anura; family Bufonidae; genus Rhinella; species Rhinella marina. The sequence continues at coordinate 37,609 of ONZH01003329.1, forward strand.
CTGAGCTAAGGAGCTGCCTCATCCTCCTCTGGGCTCTGCGTGTCAGGGACTATGATCCTGAATACAGATAATAAGATCTTCAGCTGAATCTCTGTAGGGATGGAGCTCATGAGGAGACATGAAGTACAGAGAGGACAGACAGGACAGACTGAGGTAATGGAGACTGCATACAAGTGCTGCTGCTCATTAGCTGCGTCCCCATCTCCTCTCTGTACTTCATGTCTCCTCATGAACTCCATTCCTACAGAGATTCAGCTGAAGATCTTATTAAACTGTATTCAGGATCATAATTAGAGATAAGTTAAGTTTGCATAAATTATATTCAGCTGCTTAGTGGAATTTCACAAAGAAATTAGCTTTGTGACAAATTACTCGATGTCATCGCACACAAGATTTTGCACTGAATTTTCAATCAAGATGGCTGCAGCGACCTCTTCGTGCTCAAATGGATGGGGTGAGTATGATTTTTGTTTTACCGCCATTCCAATGGAAATTTATTTGTTACCACGAAGCATGAGGAAATTTGGCTTTGCGGCCAATCTAATTTTCCCTGACATTGGGATGGAAGTCCATTTTGGATACTTCAATTCGCTCAACACTAATCATAATCCCTGACAAGCAGAGCAGAGAGGAGGATGAGGCAGCTCTTTACCTCAGTGTTGTGAAGTAACTTGTCCTTCTGTGTGATTAGGACAGGTTTTGTGTGTTCTAATAGGACAGTGACCATTTTATTTCTTCTAATGATTGATCCCTAGACAAAAAAAGCCATTGTAAATAATGAAAGGTGTTTGGGAATATATTTATAAGTAACATTTAAGTATTTTCATTAATTTTGTTATGGAGAACCCCCTTTAATGTAAGTCATGCACAATATGTTGACTCACCTGGGATCTGGCTGTGTTTTCACAGCCAAATCACAGTTCAAAAAAAAATTGGGTGACAGCAAGTTGCAGACAAGTCACACATATTTTTTTGTTGCGCAACTTTTCTGTGACTAGCTGTCGCATGACAAGGCGCTGTGTAGCCGTACCTTAATTGTTCTGATGCTTGGAATCATGTGAATGACTGAGCTGATCTTCACCATTCCTATATTGTTCCCACTTCATAAGAATGACCAGTGCTGCCTGCGACCATTCTCACACTGCCTAGCCATTACTGTGATCGGCTGTGCGGTGTGAGAATAGACAGCGTTACCTGGGTCACAGCATCTGTTATATCAGATACACTTCTCAATGCAGCAGAGCTGCGGTGCACGGCTAGATGTTTTTGTGTAACGATATACTGAATACTGGTTGGCTTACTGTGCAATACCATTTTTTTACTTCTACATCCACTCATTTTAATAAGACATGCCCCCTTTCCATCTAAGCCACAACTCCTTCTCGAGCAAGGTGCAGCGGATAGTCTGTTTTGGGGCATGTGCTTCGTAACTGAGGCATGTATACCTTACCTCTGCTGTTCCTGGGATTGCCAGCCTAGAAGATTTGGTAGTTGAATCACTCGTGAAAAATGCCTGTGTGTATATATTTCCTTTAGGATCTTGTAATTTAATAGATGGTACATTAGTTTGCCACGTAACCACAAAGAAAGTATCGTTTCCCACTGTCTTGTCGATAATGAGGCTTCCATTTAAGCAATCCTGCGGTTTAAGGACCGAGGCTGTGCTTTCCAGCTGTAAAGGAACATATGTATACATATCATATATACTACACACACAGTGGCATACATAGAGAACTAAGGGCCCCAAATCAAGGGTCAAACCAGGCCCCCCACACAGGACAGAAGGTTTCTTCCTAAACCCCTTTCAATGACCCTCGGGCCATTTTCCACTGCATTATTTGCTAAAAGTTGTTCCTTTATGCCCCTTTCACACGAGCGGGAGACTCGCATGTCTCCCGCAACGCATCTACAGGGCTGGACTGGGCACGGACAGGGATCACATATAATGCTATGCGATCCCTGTCAGTGCCGAGTCCAGCCCTGTAGATGCGTTGCGGGAGACATGCGAGTCTCCCGCTCGTGTGAAAGGGGCATTAGAGGGTAGAGTCCTGTAGTCCTGTAGTCCAGTAGAAGAGGAGATGATCCCAACTGGGCCCCCTCTTGCCCTTGGCCCCATAGCAGTCACATGGTCTGCCACTATGGTAGTTACGCCCCTGTACACACAAAAATTTTTCTCTGGCCAATTCCCAACATATTTGCTGTTAATGGCAGTCAATGGGGGTGGTGGGCATTGCGGTAAAATCAGGCAATTCCAGACCCGGAGAGCTCTGGCAGGCTGTTCTCTGCTGGTAAGGTTAAACTAGCATTGTAGAGCCAAAAGACTATTGACAGGTACTCATGATATTATGCTCAGTACACTTACATAACTCTTGACTAACCATAAAACTAGAGATGAGCGAATTGAATCCACTGAAGTGGAATTCGATACGAATTTCAGGATAAATTTGATTCGCCGCAAAGCCGAATTTCCTCGTGCTTCATGGTAGCGAATCAATTTAACCTGAAATAAAAAAAAAATAAAAAATCATACTTACCTCCTCTATTTGCTTGCGATAGGCCGGTCGCCACCATCTTGATTAAAGATCTCGACCGAAATCCCGTGCGCAGTGATGTATGATGTCACCACGGCAGCCGTCGTGATGACGTCATCTTGGGCCGTTTGAGATTTTGAGCCAGATCTTCAAGCAAGATATTGGTGGCCGGCCCGTCGCTAGCATATAGAGGCGGTAAGTTTGATTTAATTTTTTTAATGTTAATATTAACTGTTTTTACACTCAGATGTCGTAATCATGTATGAACGTGGCATCTGAGGAGTACAATGATGGGGGATGGCGCTATCGCCACTCCCTGTCATTGCACTTGCCACTTACAAAAAAAAATGCGCTTCAAGTAATTTGTGACAAATTCGGCGAAGCTGTTGAATCGAATTTTCTAAAACTTTGCTCATGACTACATAAAACCTTCAGAAACCCGCAACCAGTACAGCAAATTAAAAGCCCCTTGCAATGATAAAATATATAAATTTACTGCAAATTTAAGGGACACCGTCACAGTCCCTTTAAAGAGGTTGTCAGAGTGTTTTATACTAATGACTTATCCTCAGTATAACCTTCTTTCCTTCTACATCTAAAGGACCAACATAGACAAGGATTCTTTACTGTAAAAGGTCTCAGCATGTGATCGGGAAGGGTCTGACACCCAGCATCCCTGGCAATCTGTTGTTTGGCAAGGCCATGGCCCTCCTGTGAGCCCCACAGCCACATCTCAGCTTAACAAGCACAGTACCGTACATTCTATAGCAGCTGTGCTTGGTATGGCAGCTTAGCCCCATTCACTTAAAGGGGACTGAGCTGCGCCTAATCCACGTAACCAATTAAGGTGATAATACTGGCCTATAGAAAGCTGCAAGGATGCCGCAGCACTTAAAGGGTTATTCCCATCTTGGACAATGGGGGCATATCGCTAGGATATGCCCCCATTGTCCTATAGGTGCGGGTCCCTCCCCTATATCGAGAACGGGGCCCCGAAAGTTAAGGAGGGCGCACCGCGCATGCGCGGCCACCCTCCATTCATTTGTATGGGGCCGCCGAAAATAGCAGAGCGCTGGCTCGGCTATTTCCGTTGGCTTCCATAGAAATGAATGGGAGCGCACCGCGCATGCGCGGCCCAGCTCCCATTCATTTCTATACAGCCGACAGAAATAGCCGAGCCAGCGCTCGGCTATTTTCGGCGGCCCCATACAAATGAATGGAGGGTGACCGCGCATGCGCGGTGCGCCCTCCTTCGCTTTCGGGGCCCCGTTCTCGATATAGGTGCGGGTCCCAGCGGTGGGACCTGCACCTATAGGACAATGGAGGCATATCCTAACGATATGCCCCCATTGTCCAAGATGGGAATAACCCTTTAATGGAGCGACGCAGCCTCTTCAAGCAGATGATTGCTGGGGGTGCCGGGAGTTGTACCCCTACTGATCAGATACTGATGACCTATCCTCGGAAAACCCATTTAATATTTATCTGTGCAGCACAGGGAAGATCAGTAGAGGCATAAAAAAGCCACAGATTAGGGAACAACGACACTTTTTAAAATTAGGTAGAAAACATATGGGACAAATTTACTATAATTTATGCCAGAAACCAGCGTATATTGTAGCTGAAAAATTTAGGACGCTTTTTTGAGATGAGTTACTGCCATGAAGTTTTAAATGAGTTGCCTGAGGAGGTGGTGATGGTGAGTTCACTAAAAGAGTTTAAGAGGGGCCTGGATGTATTTTTGGAGGGTAATAATATTACAGGTTATAGTTACTAGAGATGGGTCGTTGATCCAGGGAGTTATTCTGATTGCCTCATTGGAGTCGGGAAGGAATTTTGTCCCCTAAAGTGGGGAAAATTGGTTTCTACCTCACAAGGGTTTTTTTGCCTTCCCCTGGATCAACTTGTAGGAAAACAGGCCGAACTGGATGGACAGATGTCTTTTTTCGGCCTTATAAACTATGTTACCATATTTTTCACCCTATAAAAAGTGAGGGAAAATGTCTTAGGAGTGAATACTAATGAGCGCTTCCACTATGAAGGTGCTCATTAGTCCAGTAGGACTGGACGGCGGTGAATACATTGCTCCCTGTGCTGGCTCTGTACTCAACACTTCCTGGTCTTCGCCTGCCAGGCTACGTACGCTATGATATGACCTGTGCAAAGCATAAGGATGTTGGAGCAATCTGTGACCTCACGCTGTGCGACATTGGTTCACAGTACAGCACGGCAGGAAGAGCAGGAAAAGGGCTGTATGTCAGGAGCGGTGGTAGCGTCCAGAGCAGGAATGGCAAGTTAATTTATTTTTTTTTGTCTGCACTGCAGTCTGATTGACATGGGTGTTTGATCTGAGGTCTGATTGGGGGTTATAAATTTATATTGGCGGACTGTTCTGAGGTCTGAATGGGGGTCATTCACATTGAGGGTCTGATCTGAAGTCTGATTGGCAGTCATATTCACCTTCGGCGTCTGATCTAAGGTCTTATTAACATTGGGTTTCTGATCTGAGGTGTGATTGGGGGTCTTATTAACATTGGGGGTCTGACCTGAGGTCTGATTGGGGTCCTTATTAACATTGGGGGTCTGATTGTGTCTCTGAGCTGATGTCTGATCATATTCACATTGGGGGTCTGATCTGAGGTGTAATTGTTGGTTTTCTATATATTGGGGGTCGGCGCTGAGGTCTAATTGGGGGTCTTATTAACATTGGGGGTCTGATCGGAGGTGTGATTGGGGTCCTTATTAACATTGAGGGTCTAATTGTGTCTCTGCACTCAAGTCTGATCATATTCACATTGGGAGTCTGATCTGAAGTGTGATTGGGGGTCTTATATACATTGGGGGTCTGATTGATGGTCTGAGCTGAGATCTGATGAAAAATATTTTTTTTCTTATTTTCCTCCTCTAAAACCTTATAGGCAGGTCTGTCTTATAGGGCGAAAAATACGGTTTTGTTTTTTTTTCATGAAAAGGTAAATGTCTCACTTTCAACGTCTGATATATGTTCTATGATCTATTGTGAATAAAATATAGGTCTATGAGATTTGCATATCATTGTTTTTGTTTACATTTATTAACATTTTACACATTGTTTTCTGAACCTTACTAGTTTTCCTACGTAGTATAGCATGACCATTACTATATAGTAAAACCCTACATGGAGTTTGTATCTTCCCCTTGTGTTTGCACACAGCACAAGATTCCACACTGGATCTTCAAGCAAGATGGCCACGGTGGTCTCTTCACACTCAAATGATCAACCCCTGAAATGCTTTAAATTCTTTAGGGGGGTTCAATGACGGGGGCGGTGCAATCGCCATTCCCTGTCATTGCAGAAGTAATTTTTCACAAAGCAAATTTTTTTGTAAAATTCAGCGAAGCAGCCAAATCGAATCTTTGAGAACTTCGCTCGACACTAGCTGCAGAATATGTTAGCGCTATATAAGTGAGTAAAATAAAATAAATAAGTATTAGCTTCTTCTTGGTTTCAGAGTTTAAAGAGGACCGGTCACCTCTCCTGACATCTGTTTTTTATTAAATACTAACATTCCTCATGTAAAAACTATTCTGGAGGCTGTACTCTTATGACTTATGGCTCTAGGTTGTGCCATTTCTCTAATATTCCTATTTGAAATTTAGGAATTGCCAACAGTCTGCAACAAAGGTCTGTCTGGATGTTACCAGTTGGGGGCATGTCCTTGCACTGTCTGACATCACCAGCACTGATTGGATAGTGTGGGGCCACACCTCCAACTGGTAACGCCTAGATGGACTTGTTACAGACTGCTGGCAATTCAGTCATAAACGTGTAGCAAAAATACCAAAGGACTGGCACAACATAGAGTCATAAGAATAGATGCTCCAGAATTGTTATTACATGGGGGATGCAAGTAGTAAATCACACATGTTGGGAGAGGTGACAGGTTTTCTTTAAAGGGGTTGTCCAGCCCATAATATTGATTGTTTATCCTTACGATAGGTCGTCAATAGCTAATCGGTGGTGGTCTGACAAGCTGGACACCAGCTGTGAGACGAGGAGGCGATGCTCCATGCAAGCACTGCTTCCCCCACCATTCTGATATTGATGACCTATCCTGAGAATAGGTCATCAATATTATGGGCTGGACAACCCATTTAATATTAGCTAAATACCTACATTTCCCATTGAGTAATATTACAGTACATTACCTGGATAGACTGCTTAATGATATCCCCATTTCCAGATGAAATTCCAGTGAATGCATCAATTAAACCATTGGTATCTAAACTTTCACTTGCTGAGTACTGACTTCCACCTGAAAAAATACAGTTGATTTATTGAAAAAATAATATATAGTGAACCACTTTGTCCCAGTTCAACTAGATGTTTTTGTCTTTTTCTTTAGTTTATTGTTTTAACCCCGACATCCGAGTACAATTAAGGTGTAAGTCTGTTCTTTAAAAATGGCAGCTGCTCCCAATGCACTTTGCACCATAGCCGCTGGGTTTCTGCTGTTTTAAACAGCAGACCCCTAGGGAGATGTCTGTGATTGGCAATAACGTCGATCACAGACATTTATCCTCTCAGATGCTGTGGTCAATTGTGGCCATGGCATCTGAGTCGGCTATCCCGGGAGCGCTGGACTCCTAGGGGCCCAAACAGCTCTTCAGCGCAGTGATAAGGGGAGCTGTTCATTTCTTGTGGTAGCCTCTTGTGTTAATTCATTGCAGTCCATGGAACAAGCGCTCTAATGATCACATATATTTAAGTTCCCAAAGGGGACCTAAAATATGAGCAAAAAAAGTAAAAAGAAAAGTTTCTAAAATACAAAACAATTTTTAAAAAAATCTAAAAACTTTTTGGACACTTCAACTCCCAAAAATGAATAAAAGTGATCAAAAAGTCAGAATTGCAGAATGACAGAATTGTATATTTTTTTATCAATTTGGTCCCCAAAGCACGGCACCGTCTGTGTCAGCCTGCAATGATGGATGCAGACCCATTCAACTTGAATGGGTCCGCAATAAAACCGCAAAACAAAAAAATATAGCATGTTCTATTTTTTGTGGTGTGGCGGCACGAACCAAAATGCCACGGAAGAGCTCCGTAGTGCCTCATGCCCTTCTGCTCAATGCATCCGCTCTGTATCTTCCGGGTTGCGGACCCATTCAGGTAAATGGGTCTGCATCTGTAATATGATTCACACATGGTCAGTGCCAGTATATTGAGGACCCGCAGGCTGCAATGCGGGCATGGTTGGCACATGGTTGTGTGCATGAGCCCTAAAAGGGCTGTCTCACGCCCATTTTGAGCCTTAGAAACATCCTTCTGTCTTCTGTTTACATAACAGTGGAGACTTGCTCAACACTGACCATGTTATGTAAACATTTAATAAAATTAAAGTAAAGTAATTAAGTAAAGTTAATTAAAGTATATTACAAAAATGGTCAGCATCACTGTCCCTACACATTACACAAATAAAAAAAACATATGGCAGTTACACTTTAAAGCACATAGGACCATAATCTGATACTTACCCATGAAATTGTTTTTTAGATTTTGAATTAACCTCTAAGTGACCATCCTATCTTATAGTTTAACGGCCAAGCATTTTTTTTATTATTATTTTGCTCATTGTTGCATTAAAAAGCCATAACTTGACAATGTGGTATGGGGGTTAGTTAGTTACTACTTTAGCTCAACAAAAAACACTATATTATGTTTTTGTGTTGCATTTCAAGAGCCATTTGATTTTGATTTTTATATGACTGCATGTTTGATAGCTTTTTATTCCGTTTTGGGAGAAAGGCACAGAAAAGAACAGCAGAAAAGGAACAGCAATTCTGCCCTGAATTAATGAAAAATGTATATTTTAGGTTTTTACAGATGCGCCAATTATTATGTGGAGTTTGTTTTTTTTTCCATAGTTTGAAAGGGGAAACGCCCTGTTCACATCTCTGTTTGGAGATCCAGCAGGCTGTTTTGGCACAGAGCAGCCTGTCGGATCTTCTGGATCCGGTGTTGCTGGATACTGTACTTCACCGCCCCATCCCCATTGTCTGAAACAGGGTCCGGGGGTGATCCGGCTGATTTCAAGCAAAAAATGTCAGGTTTTGACCGGAAGAAAACCTTGCATGCAGCAGTCAATGTCCAGCTGAAACCTGACATTTTTGCTGGAATTCGGTGGGATGACCGCTGGACCCCATTGCAGTCAATGGGAATCTAGCCGTGAAGTAGAGGAGCCAGCAACATTTAAGTGGGGAGATCCGGCAGGAGTTTCTATAAATGAATTTTTTTTTCTCTCATTCTGGGACTTCACCACAAGATTGTTTGATCACTTCTATAATACACTGCAGTACAACCCCTATTATGCAGTTTCCTAGAGCTGTGATGGCTAACCTCCGGCACTCCAGTTGTGGTAAAACTATGACTCCCAAGATGTACATTCGCTTGGCTGTTCTCAGAACTCCATAGAAATGAATGGAGCATGCAGAAAGTCATAGTTTCACCACAGCTGGAGTGCCGGAGGTTAGCCATCACTGCCCTAGAAGGTTGTCAGTGGCATGAATAGAAACCATAGGGCCCCACAGCAAAATTAAGAATAACCCTTCCTTCCAACTCTTTCCTATACAGACCACAAAACACTGAGGGACTTTGCATATTTGCTGTGCTGTAGTCTATATAATGCTACATAATGCTATATAATGCTATATAATCCACATTTTTTGCAGATTAAATGCTGACCCATTCATTTCTATATATCATCCGTGTGGCTGTGCTGCAAATTATAGTATTGCAGAGAAGAATAAGCATTTCTACAATGGGGCCCATGAAAAGTGCTAGATGCACAGGAACCGCACTCATATTTTGCAGATTTGTGATTTACAGACTGCAAAACGGAGGTCTAATGCCTTATTCACACAGTCTTCATGAATTCATTTCTACTGTAAAATAAAAACATTTCCCGAACTCGGGTTTGGTTCCAAGTGGTACCTTGGAATCGAACCCAAGTTTGGGAAATGGTTTTTTACAGTAGAAATGAATTTATGACAGAGCTTCGGCTCCGTACAGTATTCAAACAAAGTTTTATGCGAATCGACTTTGGATGTTTCATTCAAAGTCGATTCACTCATCCCTACTCACAATCACTGATCGAAATCACTGACCAAAACACTGACATGTGAATGGGGCTTTAACCAGAGTTGTTACTTTCTCAATAGGACAGAATCCTACATGGCAACAGCCAGCACCGCCTAGAATCAAAAGACGGCGAAGGAAGGAGCTGGGGGGTTCCCTTAAGGAAGTCTAAAGACATTCCCAAGACTCGTTTGGCTCTATGTTCAATTTCAATAATAATTCTATAACTATAAGGTATAGCTATGAGGATAATATCCCAGTTATAGCTATGGATATCAGAATATACGACTCACCTGTGTTATCTATCACCTGTTTCAGTGATTTTACCCAATTTGGACCCAGATTGATAAAATTAATAATTACTCCACTTTCATATATTTCGGGGAAGCAACGGTCAGGGGTATAATTATCCTCTCCATCTGATAACAATATTATTTCAGTGCCATGTGATGAATTATCCAATCTTTTGTTAACCTGCCCATTCAAAAGAAATCTATTTTAGTGGTGAGAATCTTAGGCACAATTATTTTAATCATGATAAAAGTCAATCAAAATGAGGCACTGTACCTCAATGCCAGTCAGGATGCCCGAACATATGTTAGTTCCTCCACTTGCTGTTTTTGGAAGAAGAGATTTCAGTTTCTCACGGTCTTTATCACTTTGTATTTGCACTAGTGATGACCTGATAGAGGCAGAATCTTCGAAGGTGACAATTCCGACGTAAGATCCAGCTTCTATGATCTGCATAACAAATATTTCTGCTGCCTGGTAGAGCCTTGCAATGCGGGTCTACAGCAAGAGGAAAAGTCAACTCATTACCAAACCACACAAAACCAGAATAGGCTAGGGAGGGAGTCAACATGTCCTGCATTGAATCCGGTAGAGCCTTAAACTGTGCTGACAATTTATAATTATAATGTCTTCCAAAAAATGACTGAGCGCCCTACTTTTTCTCCACCTGGAGCATCTCCACTGATCAATATGGCCTGAGGACATCACTATATAATGCCTGCACAATACCTCTAACTAAACTATATTTCCTGGGAAATAAAAATTCTGAAGCATCTTTTCATAGGACTTTATGTAAAGCAAGCTGCAGTTTTCTTTCCATCATGGGATGTGGAGCAAGACCGATCTGTCATGATCCACAATGCAAGTCAATGGGGACGGATCCTCATTCTCTGACACAACAGAAAACGGATCTGTCCCCCATTGACTTTCAATGGAATTCGTGACGGATCCATCATTGCTATGTTAAAAAGATCCGTAACGGAAGCATTTTTGCTGACCCCTGCCACATCCAGAAAAAACGCTAGTGTGACAGTAGTCTTAATTCTCCTAAATATTTTTATATATATTGACAATTGATTGTTATCATTCCACTTGTCAAAGGTGTGTGTCTCAACACAGTCTTAAGCCTCATTCACACGTCTGTGTCCGTGCTCAAATCCGTGAGCAGGTGGTTAGTGAGGAATGCGGGAAGCTGTCCATGAAGGATCCGTGTTGGGTCCGTGTTTTGCTGTCCGTGTTGCATCCGTGTTTCACTGACACTGAACAGCTGAAAAATAATTTTCAAAGCATCTCTTCTTAATGATCAGTGAAACACGGATGCAACATGGATGGCATTCAAGCTGCATCCGTGGTTTTCACGGATCCATAGGCTATAATGGACGTAATGGACAACGGACAAAATAAAGCATGCATCCGTGCTGAAAACACTGACCCACGGATCCTGCTAAAACACTGATGTCTGACTACACACATTAAAATGAATGGGGATGTGTGCTGTCTGTGGAGAACACTGATGTGTGAATGAGGTTTTACACTGGCAGCAGTGATTCGACAGCATCGCAGTGTGTAGGGACACAACCCCAGAAGGTGACACCCATTTGTCAATTTTTCTACCAGGAATTAAAGAGGAACATTTCCAGAATGATTATAATATCAGGAATTCAATTATTTGCTAAAACAGACATGTCAGAAGCGTTGTCAGGTCTCCTTTGAATGTGGACTCCGACTGTAGACTTCCCAGTAATAATAACAGAACACAGGGGGCTCCAGGAGCAGGACAAGGAAGCCCACAAATAGCTCATTGCATTGGGGCCCCTGCAAAATCCTTTTGCAAAACTACAACTCCCAGCATGCCCTGATAACTGTAGGATGTTCAGGCATGCTGGGAGTTGTTTTGCATCCTTCAAAGAAGCAATATTACAACTCCAAGCAAGGAAACTGACTTGCTGGCACTTAGAGATGGGCCCTTCCTTATCTTTCCTATTGGCTCAATATATCCCAAGACACGTGGCACGAGAGAACCAGCTTTTTAAAGAGCATCTGTCGTCACAATCATCCCTATTAAACCATGCATACTGCCTGGTAGGGTTGATCATGGTGAAATACAAGCATCAGTGAGAGTTCAATCAGTGCACACTCAGTTGGTCTCATGAGGCTCTGAGATCTGCACTGCACATGCGCTGATAAGCCAATCTCCTCACCGGCGCTTGTGCTACAAGCATCCAAATGGTGATGATGCCGGGCCCTGTTAATGAGGGCATAAGGGGGACTAGCAATGGGAAGAGGAAGAGGTGAAGTGGTGCTTCGAGAGGATAGTCCAGCCCCTTGGTGCTCCAAGCACCTCATTTGTATAAAAATAAAAGTAAGAATTCTGCTTCAATGGTACACCCCATTGCAGCAATAAAAGGCTCATTTAATTCACTGTGTGTACCTGGTTTAATAGGATTGATCATGGCGACAGATGCTCTGCATCCCTGGTTTATTCATATAGATTTCAGGTGCAGATTGACCATAGACCTTACATGGAAATTTCCTGGTGGGCCAATGCCCAGGGGGCAGCTTGAGCCCCCTCATGGCTTGCCAGTGGAAGTTTTTGGGGCAGTATTTTGTGATGGACTGTGGTATTTGGCTCTGTTGGGGTGGTATAATGTGCCACAATATGGTTGGTATTGCTGGACTCACCTACTTGTGTTGGCCCTGACTACAAAATGAGGCCACGTTTAATAATTTTTCCAGGGCCACTTTAAGTTCCCAGTTTTATGTTTGCTTTTAAAAGACTATAAAACAAATTCATATGTTGTGAAGCTTCTTTTCAAGTTTTTATAAAATGTTTGCACTAATAAATCTGAGAATGTGGTATACACAATGACCCAACTGCATAACACAACTCTTTTCTCTTGAATTCATATCCTTTTATCATCAGTTAATAAATGAACACTTACACCAGACATACTCCCTGACACATCCAGTACAAGAGTGACCACTCTGTCTTTAAATTGTATGAGAGATATTAAGGGCACGGGAATGCTGTTATTTTGACGTGGCTGGGTGGAGTTTATGTCCTTGGAGCTACTGATGACATCCCATGTACTACGAGAGTTACACATTCTGTTCTGTAGCGTTGGGGCTTCAATGTTATGATTGTTGGAATTGCAGAATTCTGAAACCTTTGAAGAAGGGGAGAAAAATTTTTAGTATATTATGAACATAAAGCAGTCGTATGATTGAACTGGAATAATGTCGCCATAAACTAGAAAAAAAGTTGGCCAACTGTCGTTTGAAAAACTAGTGCAAATGATCGTTTGTGATAACCGACAGCAGACTCTTGTCTGCAAAATTGTAGTTGGCCATGCTGGAACTGATCGCATTTGTTGGATCATTTGCCATTGTGCTCAAGGATCATTCTGGTTGGCCAGTCTGGCATGTTGCTGGTTGGATCATTCGTACAAATGCAGCGTCCGACATATAATGTGACAAGGGACACATCAAACTGTGTGTATGATAGCCATGTCATTTCATATTGCTTATTTAGAATGTAATGCTGCAAAGGACCTATCTAGGCTGAGTGAGATTATTTGTCTATTTGACCACTAGATGGTGCTATTTCATTATCTATATAGCTCAGGTGAGAGTTCAGTAAAAAGGGAGATATGGAGTGTTGAGTACAGAGTACAGACCTAAGTAACACAAGTCAAGTGCAGGAGGAATTCATCCGACCTGAGGCTGCCATATGTGTCTGGCCCTGGCCAAGTCAGACTTTTTCCTTTGGCACTAACCATATCTAAGTCACTAGGACCCAAGCAAGAACCGGACATAAAGAAGCCCAGCTTAGATAATCAGCTACAGATAGCTTTATGGACTTTGCTGGCACAAGTGTGAACAGATATAGTCTCCAGCATCTACACACTAAACCTACAGCTACAGGTACGAGTTGTATTGTTGTACCAACTTTTAAACCCTCCGGGAAGTGAGGACGTATTCTTATTTTTACACCCAGAAATAATGGAGCAGAAGTATTAATGCCTGCCATGCAGGGATGCCGCCCTGTGGGATTGCTGATGTGAAATACTTCAATATTGTGATGTCCAATGCTAGGCCTAGAAAACAGGTGGATTGAGGAATTGAGGAAGAAAGAAAGAATACTAAACATTTGATGTGTACTCTCAACCTAAGGAGGTTACTTTTGCAGCATCAACAGCTTTGCTATCTGTAAAATGGAAATATTTGTAAATTGGTGGATAGCTACCTCACAAGACAAAGAGTAAAAGTTCTCTTATTTAAAAGCTGTTTCCTCATTATTTTAACTTTGCGTCTGAGCAGACGCTGGCGCCAGGACCCTGCAAACAGACACCCTAATACTGTAACATCAAGGGCACCTCGCCTTACTATCCGGCAGAGCCCTGAGGAACAGAGAGTGCCCCAAAGAGATTGGTGTCTCTCTTCCACACAACTGTACGCCGGCCCAGGGAGGCAAGTTCTGCCTAACTGTGAGTAGTAACCACCGGCACCATAGACACCGTGACACCCCCATCACTAACGCTCTTGCCCCTACGGTCCCGGTTGCTGATCCCACAAATGTATGTCCAGCTTTACATTTCCTTAACACTCTTAAAAGGAACCTGTTGGCCACATGTTTCAGTGGGCCATCACTTATGTGTAAATGTGCAAATGTTTTCAAAACATATATCTTAAAGGGGTTTGGCATCTCAGACAATGGGGGCATGTCGCTAGGATATGCCCCCATTGCCTAATAGCTGCACATCCCAGAGGTGTGACCCGCGCCTATCTCGTAAAGTGGAGCCTGCAAAGTCCTGGAGAGCACCTCATGTTAGGCTTAGTTTTAGACATAGGTGGAGGTCCCTGATATGCGATATGCCCCCATTGTCTGAGATACTCCTTTAATCCTTTTACTGTATGGAAAGTGCGGCCAGTGAGGAGTTCCTATTCATGTGATGTTCACTTTCTCCTCCTTCCAGTCGAAGATTGAAAGATTTTTTTCCATTACGGTACGGTCACACAGAGCTTTTTAGACAAGGTTTTGAGTCAGATCTGCTTGCAGGATTTTCAGCCAAAGCCAGAAGTGGATCCTATAAATCCTTTCTTTATATTCACAATTTCTTTCAAATCCATTTCTGGCTTTGGCAGAAAATCCTTCAGGCAGATCTGCCTCAAAACCTTGTAAAAAAAACTCTGTGTGGCCGTACCCTTACAGTAGTTTGCATAGGGAAAGATCTGTCAATCAGTGACTGATGGATGGGGGAGCCTGTAAATCAGGAATACATTGGACTCCTCAGTATCAGCACTGCAAAGATTAAGATGTACAGTAAGAGCTCAAAACGACTTCATATTACCACCTAAGAGACAGATCACTGTGTCTTACAGAGGGCAGCATGGCGGAGCTGACGGGTTCCCTTTAAGATATTATGCATAAATTGATGTAAAGGCAAAAGTAATCTAGTCACTGTTTAGCTAGAGAGTCCTAAATAGGACCAAAGTTATATAAGAAAGTGTTTTATAGGGAGTGACCAGAATTACTACTTATCACCTATACACAGGATAGGTGATACGTGTCTGATGGTCCTATCAAGGTGCTCAGCTATAACAGAGGTTCTCATCATTACTATATATTGTACAGCAGAGTTACTGCTCTACAATTGTAGTACTGGAGCAATAGTACATGAGATATGCTGTCAGACTGAACAAGCCTGACAGCACATCTCCTCAATGCGATGTGACGGCAGTGGCAGCGCCGCAGCTCAGTACCCTCACCACCCTCCACCCCGAGCTGCTTTAGAAATGGAGGCAACCAATTCTAGTCACATCCTAGGATAGGTTCACTAGAGGCAATCATGATACATTCCAAGGGAAACCCTCTAGGTAAGCAATGGAAATGGCTGTCTATATATGTACATTGGATATGTCCTGTCACTCATTTGCAACTTCCTCTCCTTTTTTCTCCTCAATAACCTTGTTCCTCAGATCCCCTGCTATTCAGCTTCTTTTCTATACCAACCAATTTTTAATGACTTTCTACAAGGTAGGCCGTAAGACAGGTAATACTTACAGAAGGTAAAGCTTGCATATACATAATGGATTGCTTGACAGGCTGGTTTCTCTCAGGCACAAATATGCAGCCTTCCTCATAAAGACCAGTGTTAGGGTCATGTGAGCAAGCCCGCAAAATACAGACATTTCCTTGGCACTGGTCAGTTCTTTTTACATTCGTTCCTTTAATGTCACGGGAACACCTAGAGTGGTAAAATAAGGCTAAATAGATAAAATATTTTACAAAACTTCACTACATATGGGTGAACTGGGGAGAAAAATGACTTACGATGACCAAACATTGCAATTTTTACAGTTTCTATAGCTCTAAGTGGTGTAATATAATTATAGGAGTAAACAGGCAATCAGATCATGGATCGAAAACCAAGTTTTGATTGTTCAGGGCATTTTCTGTATGGTATTAGCAGTAAGGGTCTGCTTTTATTCCAAAAACAGAGATACTTGCTCATTGGCTTATAAGGGGGTGGTACTGTCCCTTTGCATTCTACCGTGCCCTCCACGGGTCCTCTGGGACCCGCAGCTATCTTGTAAAACAGAGCTGGCAAAGTCCCGGAGGGCACCTTGTCCCATTTTAGAGGTGGGACCTGCACCTATCAGACAATGGGGGCATATCCTAGCAATATGCCCC
The DNA here is from genome assembly GCA_900303285.1 of Rhinella marina. Classification (NCBI taxonomy): domain Eukaryota; kingdom Metazoa; phylum Chordata; class Amphibia; order Anura; family Bufonidae; genus Rhinella; species Rhinella marina. The sequence goes on from ONZH01003329.1 coordinate 54,242, forward strand.
CTTTGTCTGAGATGGGAATACCCCTTTAATCCTTTCAGTGTATGGTAAGTGTGGCTAGTGAGGAGTTTGATGTATTTATGTGATGCTCACTTTCTCCTCCTTCCAGTCAAAGACCAAAAGATTTTTTTCTATTACAGTACAGTCACATGGAGTTCTACCGTACCCTCCAGGTAATCCATGTCTCCCCACCCATGTGTATGTGGCTTCCCATGTACATGTTCTGTTTCCATCTCTCCTTTGTCTGATCATTGTGAGGTACACAAAGAATCCGTTTCCTCACTTGTCTGTTCTCTATGGCAGTGGCCACAGAGGGGGAGCTCAATTCCCAGAGTATTGATGCTATGATGGCAAGTAAGCATTAACTAGAACTGTGCACCTTGCCACAAATTCCCTGAAATGGAGGAGGGAGGAAATATCCTCCTGACATGCAGAATGGGGGGTTGTACAAGGAAAAGCTGTGGATCAGCGCTCAGGAGAGGGTTGGAATGCAGGAGGAAGGTGGTAGAAAGGATTCAAAGGGGTTGTACATCAAATTAATGTTTTTCTCAGAATGGTGTACCTTACTTATCCCTCTCCACTCCCATTACAGTGCTTTCCATGTCCTCCAGCAGTCTCTACTTCCTAGTCGATCTCAACACAGAAATGTGACTGCTCAGTGAGGAGAGCATGTCTTATGGTAGAGGTAGGGTGCTAATCTCTCACAGACAGGATAGTCTATGTATCAAAGATTAAACTTGAAGCTGCCACACCAAGGAGGAATCCCAAGTGGTCGATGTCCACACCCCTGGTCCTGTGGTGTGCTTGCTGGGTGTTACAGTGTGAAGTTACTGGTGAAAGTCACTGTAGCCGTCTCTGTCTTCTATTGTAGCTCACATTCATTTGAATGTGCATGAGCTGCAATATCAGTCACAGTCCATGGGCTACAGTCCATACTACAACCACTTGATCTCATCAGATGCAATATACAAAAACTCAAAGCTTGATATTGTCATACCTTGTTGCTTCTAATTTGAGATCCGTTGACACGTAATAAGGTTTCTCTAAGTTATATTCATCATATACTCCCCAGCGTAAGTGAGCCCATTCATGAACAAACACTCTACCTGAAAATAATCAAATGGAGAAACGATACCTACACATTATGTCTGTATCTAAGGCATTATTACTAGCGGATTAATCTGTGACAGCAAAATATAAAATTATAAATTTCGAACATATTGTTCTGTAATTGCAAAGATATAAAATATATTTAAAAAAAATCAAACCTTTCAAAAGACAGCCAATAATACAGCATGATGCATACGGTAAATAAGAGATTTATGGTTTGGGGTAAAAGTGTTCACGTTTTGGAAACTGAAAATATTTGGCAACTAAACTTTAATAAAGTTTAGACATGTCCTAGTCAAAGGTCCAAAGTTTTGGATCAAGGAACGTCCAGATGCTGAGATCCCCACCAGTAGGGAAACAAAGAGGCAAAAATGCTCAGTTATACCGTTCAGCTGTGATAACGAGCAGTGTTTGAAAGATGAGAGCCTGACAGAGATTATCAGACAGATCACTCAGAGGAGTGTACCTGCCCCTTCCTTTTTTCGATTGGTGTGGATCTCAGCACCTGAACCCCCATTGATCCCTGTTACTTGTTAAAAAAAGGTTTTTGAAAGTTTAATTAAACCTTTAACATTTTTTGAATTTACATTTATTAAGAATAAATTCTCTGAGCTGCGATCTTTTGGACTGGTGCTGTATGGAGGACATCTTTATATCTTTACCAGGGGCGTAGCTATAAGGGAAGCAGGGGAAGCGGCTGCTTTGGGGTCTAAACTCAGAAGGGGCCCACTAAGGTGGAACAGATTTTATAGTCTGGGCCCCCTCTATAGTATTATACAATTACATTATATACAGTGACACTGTAGGGAACGAACGGAGCGGCTGCTTAGCTGAAAGCAGGATCTTGACTAGCCTCAGGAGCAGGGGTTGCACAGGAGTCAGGAGTTGAGAAAAAGTTGCTGGTGGAGGGACGTCCTTTCAAACATTTGCTGTGGGGTCCACTTATTTCTAGTTATGCCACTGATCTTTATATTTAAATCCTTATGTATGCCACTAATGCCAGACTCTATTGAGAGAGCTACATACATAGCTGACTATGGTAGATACAGAAAAAAAACTGAATTTTACTATTTCTTTAAATTAAAAACAATGCACTTTATTACCTCTAGGTCCATACACTGAGAGCAGATTGTCATCTAGCAAGAAATTTGGTGTGAAATGGATATATCTGGCTGGTTCTCCACAGCTTCCATATTGTAAGGTGTATGGATCATCTCCATATTTCAGGTATGGGTTGGCAACAACGACATCAGCCTAAAACCAAAAGTTTATAAAGTCTTAAAAATCAGGATGACATCCCTGTATGTTGTATCCTAAGTTTTCATTGCTTACTTTTTACTTTTATTTTGATAGGTAGTCTTTAAAAAAAATGTAAATGCTTGAATTTATATAGTTTAGTAATTTAGCTAACAAACAAGGTGTAGAGAAATGTAGAAAGAGAAAGTCGTGATCATTGTTTTACATTTAGTTCCAGTAAAAAAAATCCATTTAACCTTTCAAGGCAACAGAATAAACAATAAAGAACCAAGCCTCTGGGCATGTTATGGTGATCTAGAAACCCTGAAAGACACTGATAGTGGATCTGTCCTGTTGTATCTTCTGTACTGGGTCTTTACCACAAGAGCTCTGAGGTCAAACATATGTATCACCGGTTGGTCCTTCCTTGAGAACTGCGTCACAGGAGAAAACAGAACTGGATCGCACATCCCCATAATATGCTTTTGATCTATAAATGCTTCTCAGCAAAATTTAAACCGCTTCTCAGCGCAATTTTTATGCACTACCCCCTACACTGCATGCTATACAAGAGGCATTGGTGTGCGTTCTGATTAAAAGGCAATAAGCCCACTCACCGCGTCAAGGTTGCCTCCAGGAGTGGGACCTACCTTCCTTGAGAGCTGCCCAGAAATGTAACCATACTTTGACTCTGGTCATTGCATAGTAGCAAATCATCCACTTTTTCTGCTTGCTGAATTGGACTTTTTCTGAAGGTCTTGAGGTCAACATATTGGGTTTCTTACCTCTCCCAATTTTAATTATCCACTATGTTGCTATTAGAAGCATACACAGAGATGAGGGAGTCCTACTACATAGCTTTAAGTGGAGCCCATTTCTGCTACTGGTGAAGACTATAACATACCTAACCACCTGGGGCAGAAGCACTTGGGGTGTTATTTATTAAGACTGGTGTTTTAGATGCTGGTCTTATTAAGCCCTATACCTGACGGTGGATCCTCCGGAATTATGAAGAGGCGCAGACCTCTTACATTTAGACCATTTTCTATGCCTGGAATAGGCGTAGAAAATGTTAAATGTTAAATGAGGTCCCCTCCTCCGCTCAAGCCGTGCCCACTTTTTTAGACCAGGCGTGAGCTGGGAGAAGTCGTAGATTAATATGGGCATATTTCAGCTTCATAAATTGCCCCCTTGGTGTTTGATAAGTCCCATCTCCTTGATTATAACATGTTCTTGCTTATTGGAAGAGAGCCATGCACAGGTTCTCACTACCATTTAAAAAGAGGTGTAGCCCACCCAGGGCAGATTTAGGAAGTATAGGGACACAAAGGTACGTCTGGGGGCCTGTAAGATTAGCCTAGTCGCATTCCTAAGCTCCACCACATCAGCCCAACAGGCTCTGCCTCTCCTGGCCCACTAAGCCCCACTCAGCTAAGGCTAGGTTCACATCTGCATTACAGTATTCCGGCAAAGGAGCAGACTACTGGAATTACCATATCAAACCCAGCAGATGCCATAATAGTGAATGGGAATTTAGAGCGCCCCAGCAATGTCCAGCTATGCTAGATACGGTATTTCCTCTACCGGAACAGACTACTGGAATACTGTAAAGCAGATGTAGACATGGTCTTAGCAGTGTAGCCCAAGTAATTGCTCTACAGCTCTACAGTTGGGAAGGGCTCTCCCGGGCTGATGCACAGATGAACCAGCTACACATGCAGTATAGCCTCCTCTGATTTTTTTTTTCATCAACCACTTGTGGTCAACAGTAAGGTTCCCTGAGCTCTGGGGCCACAAGTATGTGCTTGGTTTGTGTGATGGTAACGTCCGCTGTTGGCCCACCTAATAGATACATCATTGGTTACTGCTGTTGGCCCATAATTATGTTAGCATTTTTGTACACTTTTTACAACATAAATTGACATTTGAAGAAATTCATACATCTTTTCCTTGTAATGTGGATATATGTGATATATTTTGTAGATTTACTCCACTTACTGATATTCCCTGTTATACAGGTTTATTCCATCATGCTTCTACACTTTGTAAATGGTAAAAGGCCAAACTGTAAATTAGTGTGCAAACAATTATAAAAAGATGTTACTGATGTGTGCCTGCTATAAACAGCTACTATTCCTGATAAGGCAGTGGGTGAAAGTGCATAATCCAATAGCATGAAGCTAAATTCCAAAATTTGTAGGGGTTATATGTGTAATCGTAAACAATTCAGTAAACATTTATACAGAAAGAAACTAAATGTAACTCCACTATGCATCGACTGTACTTTTCCATCAAATGTAGTAAATTGACAAAATAATAGGTAGATGCCCCCTGCAGTGTGGCACTTTTAGACCACAAGTCAATCCCAATTGATGACAATCTGTTGACAAAGTGCATGACTCCCTGTCAATTACAGTTACAATTATGTTCCTCAGTTATTACTCTTAATTACTTTCAGTTGATCTTTATACAAAATTTAGGGAACTAAAAATACAGCAAGACGTCAAGATTATCATTGTTTCATATACTGTGCCATTCTATTTTATTTCTTACCTTGTCATATGTCTCTGTTTTCCGTTTGGTATAGTTACCCTTAGACCAAGTCAAAGGAATTAAGATTTTAGCACTCCTTATGAAAAGCCTTTGTTGTGTTGCAGTAAACAAGTAAGATGTGGCTTCATTCACCATAGCCTATCATTTGGAAAGACGACCATGAATTAGATTATATACATCTCCAAACTGAAAGACCCCAAGAATAAAAAAATAACAAAATACTCCTCATCAAAATAATGTTGCTGGCCAGATTACTGATCACACGAGAGTTGTTCTCACAAAATATCCCAAAGTTTAATTTGTGATCAAACTTAGTTAATAAGATACGAAAATATTCTCTATAGGCAAAGGAGTAGTGTGGAAAAATGGAGCGAGGTCTGATCCTGTTGGAGATTTTAAGGAATTATCCCCCATAAATCCTTTTTTTTTCATTTGAGACGCATCGCAAAGGGAGGGAAGGGAGGGAGAAAAAGGAAATACTGATGTGATTCTGTATTAAGGTAATTGGAAAATGTGCTGATGGGTATATTCTATTAGTGACCTGATGAATGATGAGATAAGTTATGTGGTCTATCTGTTTTCTTTTTCTTTTACCTGTGTATGTATGTTTTAAAATAAAGTCTCTTAAATTAAAAAAAAAGATTACATACATCTGAACAGTCCCCTCTTTATCATGTAAGGAGATGCGGTGATAGACTTCTCGGAGAGCCTCTTTTATTACTTCTGGTTTCTTAAAGGGGTTCTCCACGCTCCTGATATTGATGACCTTAGGATAGGTCATTAATATTTCATTGGTGAGGGTCCAATGTCCCACACCCCCACTGATCAGCTGTTCCTGTAGCTTCTGGCACTGGAACTAGTAGTTTGAATGGGACAGGAAGCGCAGCACCGTTCAAAGTGTAGTGGCTGTACTGGGTTACTGCTGTTCAGCTCCCAGTGAAATAAATGAGAGCTGAGCGGCATCCACTACAATTTGAACAGATGTATACTTCCTATTCCATTCAAAGTGTTAGTTCCATCGCCAGAGGCTGCAGAAAACACCTAATCGTAGAGGTGGGGGGTGTTGGATCTTCACTGGTCAGATATGAATGACCTACCCTGAGAATCGGTCATCAATATCAGGAGCCTGGAAACCCCTTTAAGGACTTCTTCTTACCTTAGGCATTTAAAGGCATACCCAAAGAGACTGCAACCTACAGGACTTTCCTATCCTCCATTCTAATGGGCAGGCCCCAGAGGAAGTCACAAGGAGGTAAAAGCCTGGGTCAGGCTAGATGGTCAGTGTGCAGCATTCTATTTTATTGACACCCTTTTTTTAATGCTCTTTTCTGAGTATATAATAAACCACTTGACTTTTAAACATTTACACATGGTCTGCACTATGTCCTCTTTTTCTCTTCAAGTTTAATTAGCTGACAGGTCCTGCCACCTACAGTCAGCCGAAGAGAAATCCATTCGGATGGTTTGAGTCTGAATAGGAACGTAGCAGAAGAATCTGGGAATGTAGTGGACTGTGTGGACCTATCTGGATACCTGATAACCCTTCTCTTCATGGGTTTGTCAGGTGGTAGTGAGTCAATATTGGATACTCTGGGATACTTTTTTCGAAATGTGACAACCCTGGAGTACATGCTGTTTTTATACTTGGTCTCTTTAACCCCAGATTGGCTCCATATGTGGACAGTTTTAGTGTTTGGAGAATTGCATTATTGTTTTAATGGGCAAGATGACCACATTCAACAGCAGGCTTAGGGTATATTCACGTGACAAATGGCTGTGTGACAAACCATCACACGGCCATTTTTTTTCGAACCACTAAGTCTTTGGGTGTATTCACTTTTGTATTTTTTTAATAGGCCTTGAATAAAAAAAAATAGGACATATTACTGACATATACTATTTTGTCTATTTTCATGAACCAAGAGCCCCCATACAATTCAAGGAGGCAGCTTTTAATGCTCATTTTTCAGAAAGGCATTAGTGCAAAAATGGCCATAAAACCAGACCTTTTTACCATTTTAATGGCCTTTTTTTCGTGTGAATGTAGTCTAAGGTTGTGGAGAACACGACAGAACATGGATCCATTGACTTTTAATGTGCTTATTCACACATCTTTGTGTTTTCACTGACCATAGGCAAACATGCATTACTGTGGTCCATGATGTGGACCAAACACGCCTATTGAAGTCTGAGCCCGTGAAAACCCCTGACAGAACATGGATGGCATCCATTTCCCTGACTATTGGTAGGAGATGCTCTGCAAATCTCTCCTTCAGCCTAGCACTGCATGTGGAATAGAATGACACATGGAGGGCAACAAATGGACATACGGACAATTCACAGACATCCTAACAGATCTTTTCTAAAGCATGCTTTCATGGTCACAGACATGTGAATAAGGCCTCACTGGAGAGGTGACTGCTCATGTGTACAGGTCTATCCAAGTCTATGGGTTTTTATAAGAAACGTATAGCAAGATGATGTCAGCCGCCTCGTCTGGCAGAATGTTGGTTAGGAGACTCCCTGATCTCACCATAGGGGAGATTTGCTATGGATATGTCATAAATGTCAGAGATGGGAGTACCCCATTAATCATTTTTTAATGAACCCTACGTTACAATCAAAACAACAACCCAGGAACCTGCATTGTGATAGACATTGCTAGGTCCACTTTGACAGGGATATATGCCATGATACATAGTAGCATTATTTCTTCTTGTAGCAAATAACTCACATGGACATAGTACAAGAAGAAATAAAGCGCAACAAAGTTTTATTGTGAGTGCTGGAAATTGTCTTCTTCTCTTGTCTGTGTGCCTGGTTCGTTCCTTGCACAGGGCTGTGGAACATGAGGTGAGCTGGAACTTTCTAAATATAGTATCTTCATCTAAAATAGACTTTCAGTTATAAAGGAGAAAGAAAATGACTAGCTAATAAAAGTGACAAATAATGATCTGTCTTTAACAAAAGTTACATAAAAACCACTTGCATAGTATACTAAAGGAACAAGTTAAGAGCCTAATGAATAAAGCCCTAAAATATCCCAGTAAGCAATGACTTGTGTATGCACCATCCTTATTTGCACAAAAGACTAGATTTTACCTTAATTTTCTGAATGATCTCTGCATTTTCAGGTAGTCCAGGGTGAATAGCTATAACTATATCTTCATATCCTCCATCTTTCAGTTTAATCATGGAGCTTTCAGACAGGTGGAGCACCTGAAATAGAAAGATCACAGCAACCAACCAGAATCCCATTCTTAGTGCCATGGTGGACCAGAATCACAGCCTGCTTTTGGCTTATATACTGTAAGTCAATGTATTGGGAACCACCTCTAGGTGTGTGAATATGACATCTATTTTTTGATTGGTGCTTTCTGGTTCGTGGGTACATTTGCTGTAAATTCCAGCTTTATTGCTCCACTTTAAATTCCATAGTATTGATCACAATAGTAACTACGGTGTACAAAAATATGACTTTGCATAAACAATGCTTGTGAATGGGTTACAGGTTTTCAAGTGTGAGATAAGTGTGAGATAAGATCTTTTCGCCTCTTCTGAATTACAGAAGAAGTAATCTTACCTAAGCGGCATACTGAAGAAAAACGGCAGTACAGTATATCCATGACTCCAATCAGGTAAAAATTAGTGGTTCCACAATTTAGGGTCATAGCCTGAAACACATAAGTACTTTTATTCATCTATGTGACTTGATTTCACAGTACGTTTAAAATATATGTTTTTCCCCACTGGATTGAAGAACAGGATATAGTGACGGTTTTCTTCAATGTTTTAATGTGCAAGTCTCTGTTCACGTCTGCATTGGATCCATCAACTTTGGTGGAAAAAATCATGCAGTAAAAATGCATTTGCAATTATTTTAGAACAGCAAGGGGTGAGGGGTCATGCCATTACTGAAAGTTTAGGGTACTGAAGGGGTTAATAGTGGCATCCCTGGTGGTCTATGAAGGTGGAGAGATCAGTGATAACATCCTTGGTGGTCTTGGGCAGTAAAAAGGTGAATGGTTACATCCATAGTGGTCTAGGATAGCAAAAAAAACTTGAAGTGGGTGCACAGCCCTAGGTAATACAGACAAAGCAAGTGGGTGCTACACTGCCATACCCATATATAAATGGCCAAACACACAGGAAAGATAATAGGCAAAAAGTTGTGTGTACACCAACAATATACAATAATCAGCTTTATTTAAATATCCAAAAATTCATACCCAGTATAACAAAGACCCATAAAAACATTTAAAAACAGACCCAACTGGGAGTTGTAATATACACAGCCTCCTTCTCACTGTTTCTCCAAATCAATACATGAAGACAAACAGGTACACACATGATAATACAATAGACAAAACTAAAATTATTACCATCAGCACCTGGAGTATACAATGTTAATGAACTAAAGGTAAAAAGTATGCCCCATTGTGCACCTGTGTCAGGGGAAGGACCTGTGTCAGGGGAAACACCATACACGTATCGCCAGTCACCTGTCTTCATCCGGGAGGTCTGATAGGAAAGGGGCTTATGATAACATTCCTGGTGGTCAATGGTGGTAAAGGGATTAATAGTAACATCCCTGATGGTTACATCCATGGTGGTCTAGGAGAGTAAAGGGGTTCATGACATCAGTGGTGGTGGGGATTAGGCACACAGACAATATCAGCCATCTGTCTAGTTTGATAGATAGATTTCAGAATTACCCAGCTTTGCAGGAGTTATTTTTTGTTGTTTGTGTGTGTGGTTTAAAGATATCCACAGTGCCCCCATTACAGTGACATACACAGACTCCCCATAACAGCGACATGCAAAGTGCCCCATAACAGTGAAATTTCATTTGTGTGTGTGTGTGGTTAATAGACATCAACTGTTTCAAAACAGTGGCATATACCGTGCCCCCGTAACAATGACCTCCACAGTGCCCTCATAATAGTGACATCCACAGCGCTCCCATAACAATGGCCTCCACAGTGCCCTCATAATAGTGACATCCACAGCGCTCCCATAACAATGGCCTCCACAGTGCCCTCATAATAGTGACATCCACAGCGCTCCCATAACAATGGCCTCCACAGTACCCTCATAATAGTGACATCCACAGCGCTCCCATAACAATGGCCTCCACAGTACCCTCATAATAGTGACATCCACAGCGCTCCCATAACAATGGCCTCCACAGTGCCCTCATAATAGTGACATCCACAGCGCTCCCATAACAATGGCCTCCACAGTACCCTCATAATAGTGACATCCACAGCGCTCCCATAACAATGGCCTCCACAGTGCCCTCATAATAGGGACATCCACAGCGCTCCCATAACAATGGCCTCCACAGTGCCCTCATAATAGGGACATCCACAGCGCTCCCATAACAATGGCCTCCACAGTGCCCTCATAGTAGTGACATCCACAGTGCCTTCATAAAAGTAATATTCACAGTGCCCAGATAGGGCTACTTTCACAACAGTGTTTTTGCTGGATCTGTCATGGATCAGGAAAAACCCTTCCGTCAAATAATACAACCGTCTGCATCCGTTCTGAACGGATCCGGTTGTATTATCTTTAACATAGCCAAGACGGATACGTCATGAGCTCCATGGAAAGTCAATGGGGAACGGATCCATTTTCTATTGTATCAGAGAAAACAGATCTGTCCCCATTGACTTACATTGCGTGTCATGACGGATCCGTCTTGTTCTGCACCACATCACAGACAGAAAATCACTGCTTGCAGAGATATTCTGTCCGTGATGGGGATGCAACCAAATAGAACAGAATGCATTCTGGTGCTCTCCGTTTCGTTCAGTTCAGTTTTGTCCCCATTGACAATGAATGAGGACAAAACGAAAGCGTTTTCCCTGCTATTGAGATCCTATGACGGATCTCAATAGCGGAAAGGGAAAGCACAGATGTGAAAGTAGCCTAACAGTGACATCTACAGCACCACCACAACAGTGACAACGACAGTGCCCCCATAACAGTGAAATCAACAGTGCTCCCTTAACAGTGAGATCCACAGCGCTTCCATAATAGTCAACCACAGTGGGGCATAAAACAGACTACTACAGTGCCACTCTACCAGTGAAGTGAATGGCTGGGGGGAAACTCAATGTAAACCTGTGTGTATGTCAGTGAGACTCAGAATGAAGGACCTGTGAGCCACTATTGGCCAGTAGGGGTCATGTGATGTGCCATATTTTCATTTGTATTAGGATTTTTTGTGAATATCTCAATGGTAGGTCCTAAAGTGCTAAAGCCTTTGGAAGCACCTGACTTACCTATATGCCAAATTTGAGGCAGATTGGTACAGTCATTTGGCCGTAAATAAAGGACAGAGAGACAGACTAGATAGACAGATAGACGAAATTATTGAAATGAAGAATTTGGATGTTCACCATTTACAGCTCAGTGGCTGTAGGTAGCAAATAAAATAAAACCCCAGTCACTTTCATCATAAAGTTTTTTTAAAAATCTGTTTATTACTCTAAAATTATTACAGTTTCTTCTAAAATATCATCATCAGATGTCACGTGCAGAGGCAGTTCTTGATCCTGACACTCCAGAGTAGTCTGTGATTCTTCCACTGATCTAGATGTTTCCTTTAACTCAATATTGTCTTCATGGGTCAGTATTATATAGGAGGTCTGTTTCCTCCAGCAGTACAGGCCAATGCCTAAGGTAAGACACAGAGAAACTACAGATACAGTAATGACGATGACACTTGTTGTATTATACTTATCAAGAGATGAAGTATAGGCAAAGTTTATATCTCCTTCCCGGAGCACACGTCTGGTGACATGAGCCAGATTTGATATATCTGATTGTTGCGATGCTTTATCAGTTGAGCGGATTGCAATGTAGGTGATGGTGCCCCTTTCACCAGTCACATTGTAAAGTTTGAACGAGAAGGTTTCTCTGCTGCCAGCATTTTTTGGTGGTAGAGATGAAGCATTGATGAACACTGTCCTGGAAAAGTCTTGACGTAAATCGGATGGCCTACTGCTCATTCGGATGTCATACATGGATGCTGAAAGGAGACAAAAACTTGGTAGTTATTATATTCTTGGGTTAACTAAACTAAAGGTAGATTTAGACAGGACAATTCTGCAGCCATTTGTCGGGAAGGAAGCGTTCCTTCCAAAAAGTTAGCCACTCATTCAGTGAAGGAGACCGCTATATTTACATGCACCAATCTCCTTCACTGTATGAGGACAAAGGATCGCTATTGCGATCCTTCAAACTCATACAGATTTATGGTTTCTGAACAGCAGATCACTGTTTAGACCACACGATCTGCTGTCCAGAAACTATGATCGGTGGTGGCGGCATGAATGTCAGGATCACCCAATGAACAAGCATTTCGCTCATTCATCAGGTGATCGGTGGCACATTTACATTGGCAGATTGTCGGGAACATGATTGCACAGCATGATCTGCTGCCGGTAAATGATAATTTTTTGTGTGTGCCCAAACAATTCAATTACCTGACGAATGAGCATTTCTTTCATTGGGTAATCGTCAGCACATTTACACCACCACTGTCAACATGCTTTCCTATGAACGTTCATTAGTGATTATCTTTTGGATTCTCAACCCGTGTAACGAGGCCTGTAGTCCCAATGCTTAACATACATTAAGGGAGCTGGGTGCTGCTTTAATGGGGGCATGACATTGCTCAAAAGGAGGAGTGATACACTGGCAGTGGGATATGGTCTAACAAAAAGGGACATGTCAATGTCCAAAAATTTTCAGGGACACAGTACCTCCCACATAGCACACACAGAAAGTTGGCAAATATGCTGCCATGTCACCCTGTGCTGTAGCACGAGAACGCATTTGAGGTCTTTGAATTTAGTCAGTGTTTTATTAATGAACGCAGACTGGCCATAGACCATACAGGGAAATTTCCTGATGGGCCGATGCCAAGGGGATCCACTTGAGCCCTCCTCATGGCTGCCAGCTGGATACATAATGATCTCATGCTCTCAGTGATATATAATACTAGGAGCATCAGGTACTTATGAACTTGGCAGGTGCCCTCCTGAATTCAGCTGTATCATCGTCTTCAGGACTGTGATATAGTTGACTTCTGTAATGGGGGAGGCAGTATTTTGTGCTGCACTGTGATATTTTGTTCTGCAGGGGCAGTATTCTGTGCAGCTCCATACTATTGCTGATCCTATCAACTTGTGTTGTCCTCGCCTACTTGTGTTGCTCTGCCTTCTGTGAATCTGACCTGCCTACAGCATGGGGCCTCTTTAAGTTCTCAGTTTGCCCCTGAATAGAGTTCTGGCCTTCTGGACAAGCATAATGAAAGGGTCCTGGCACCACATCCTCTTCATTGTTTACAAAGACATAGCAGCTCATCCATCCGCATGGCTGTGCCTGGTATTGCAGCGAATTCTGTTTAAGTGAGCTGAGGTACTCTGTCTAGGGATCGGCATCACAGTTCTAGTTTCAAACAACCTCTTTTATGATAGGGTAGGCCATCAATCTAAGATCCATGGAAGTCCAACACCTGGCACCCACGCCACTCAGCTGTTCCTCTTCAAGATTACACTGCTCATTGTCTTGCTTGTCTCGGCGGTGCAGAGTAATTATAAGTTGTTGCCCCATTGTAATTACACTGCACTGCCTCTACAAGCAAGGCAATACGCAGTGTAATCTTGAAGAAGAAGCAGCACTCACAAAAGCCCCTCCTTCTCTTCAGACAGCTGATCGGCAGGTTGTCAAGTGTGGGACCACCACAGATCTGATATTGATGACCTATCCTGAGAACCATATCCAATTTTATTGAAGTGTCTGCAGAAAGTTTGCACTGGAATTCCTGGAAATGACTACTGCCTTGATGTTTCACGATTAGCGGGATAATTTATCACACCCTGCATTTTAGAATCCTGTCTTCAAAAATTCACAAAACATGGCCCTTGGAACTTTTTGAACTCGCAAACTAAGCCAATGCATACTCAAGAAAAACTGACTTCAAATATTCCCCTCATGATAAAGCCCCCTTCCCTATGTGTGGATCTTCAAGGAAAACCTACCAGATCCTTGGTCATAGTCATCCCCCGGAGCTGTCCACGATAACACTATATGGTCATTTTCTAGTCTTGCTTCAAGGTCAGTTATTTTACATGGAGAAAAAACATCTTTATTAACTTTGTCGTCTGAGACATTAGTTACTTTGAAACTTCCAAGAAAGTAGATTCTGCTGAAGGGCTCATTAGAATTTAGTGCTTCACTAACGATTAGTGGTTTTGGAGGGTTCATATTGATGGTGCCTGCAATAAACACAAATACAAAAGGTTTTGTCAAAACTGGTGCAAATGAAAAGTGGAGCAATTGCCAAGAGGAACCAGTCAGATTCCACCTTTCATTTTAGAGGCCATTTGGACTACAAAAACTGCAACCTGATTGGCTGTCATGGGCAATGGCAGTACTTTTTATTTGAGCCAATTTTGATAAGTCCCTCCCATGGTTTTCAAAGCCTGTAAGAGAGAGATATTTCCTGGAAACAACATCCATATTATTCTGTGCTTACCGTTTTCTATGTATCCTGGAACATACATCGCTCTGTTGTGCAGTGCAGGCTCCATTAATGTAGCATTTGTCCATGTGGCAAGAATTTTCAGTGCATATCTACCATCTGTAGGGAACTGAAATACATATCTGGAATATATACCATCATGTTTGACAGAGTCAGCACCTGGAGGAAATGTAAGTACAAAAGGTTCATATTAGCAGCACAATATCTTCTGCCATTTGGTTACACATCAATAGTACTGTTACACCGTTGCTACTAATTATTAGAATTAAGCAAAACTCACAGAGACAAAAGGATAAAAAACATCCTGCATGATGTGATAATGACTGCGGATGTCAGTGGCTATACATATCAAAGTAAATCACAGAAAAGGGGGTTCTAGTGCACAAAAATGGATGCAAACAATATATACTGTATAAACTAAGACCTCATTCTGATATGATAAAATCTGAGACTCTTAGCCAATATATTTTGATCAAAACACATCTGTGCCCACCTACCCAGCGTCACGGTGGTCTCAGGTCAGGCAGGTCCTACGCTAAACCTAACTATGCCGTTGGGCATCTATATCTAGGAGCGTGGACGCTGCACATATAGGCGTGTTGCTCCTAGTGACCTCTATGTGCATACAGCAACCAATGAGAGGAGGAGCAAACACACCTATATGTACCACGCAATCAAGACGCTCAATTTGATAGGAAGAGCAAAAGTGCTCTTCCTATCAAATTGAGCGTCTTGATTGCGTGGTACATATAGGTGTGTTTGCTCCTCCTCTCATTGGTTGCTGTATGCACATAGAGGTCACTAGGAGCAACACGCCTATATGTGCAGCGTCCACGCTCCTAGATATAGATGCCCAACGGCATAGTTAGGTTTAGCGTAGGACCTGCCTGACCTGAGACCACCGTGACGCTGGGTAGGTGGGCACAGATGTGTTTTGATCAAAATATATTGGCTAAGAGTCTCAGATTTTATCATATCAGAATGAGGTCTTAGTTTATACAGTATATATTGTTTGCATCCATTTTTGTGCACTAGAACCCCCTTTTCTGTGATTTACTTTAATTATTAGAATTACACTATGGCTACAAGTTATTTTAAACAAAGACGGGTCCCCCAGACAAAAAAAAAAGAAAAAAAAATATCTTCTGGATTTCACCTCAGTACCTCTACTTATTACTGTCAAAAAGCAACCTTTAGGTTTGGGATGAGGTACCCAATAAGTGTAGAGATGGTATTACACTGCCCGATCTTTGGGAAGGTCAAGTGCCGATGGATGATAACACATCCATTGGTACTCATTTGTACTGATCTGATCACACAGGCCAATGAAACCTGATAGCTACCAGGCAGTCCTCCCTCCACTCTCTCTAGGGCATAATAATTAGGTATCTGTCATCCTGATGAAAGATGCCGATCAGCCGATGAACATTTGCTCATTAATCAACTGATCTGCTGCTCAATTATACCAGGCGATCATCGGGAACGAGGGTTCGTATTCCTAATAATTGGCACTAATTTGTGCAGTGTACTAGGGCTCTAAGCTCTCAGAGTTGTAACCTAACCCTGTATTTTAGGCTAGAGCAACATGAAAATCCGCATGAATAGTATAATAATTACCATTATTCTCTATGATAAAGGAATATGCACACCATTACGCAACTTAAGGCGGATTTACATGGCGCACTGTTACAGCCAATTGTCAGGAAGGCTGCTCGTTCAGTGAAGGAGACCACTACATTTACATGTAGCAATCTCCTTCACAGTATGAGTATGAGGGATCAATATTGCGATGTCCCGATACAGAATCATTGTTTCTGGACAGTAGATCGCTGTTTAGACTGCACGATCTGCTGCCCAGAAGCGATGATTGAACTCCATTCACGATCTGCTGCCTTATGAACTCCATTCCCACAAAGATTCAGCTAAATATCATATTAAACTGTATTCAGGATCATAATCCATGATAGTCAGAGCAGAGAGGAGGATGAGGCAGCTCTTTACCTCAGTGTTGTGAAGTAACTTTTCTTGCTGTGTGATTAGGACAGGTTTTGTGTGTACTGATAGGATGATGGCTATTTTGTTTCTTCTAATGATTGCTCCCCAGACAAAACGAGCTATTATAACTAATGAAAGGTATTTGGCAATATATTTATAATAAAGTAATATTTATGTATTTTCATTTTCTTAATTCCCGGAGAACCCCTTTAAGGCAAATATTCAACTGTCTCATGCTTGCTTGCAGCTCATTAGCATCAGGCATAGTTGGAGCTATCAAGCAAAGCAAAATCTATGCCAGTCCACCCCACCCAACAACATGATGTTATACTATATAGGATCCATATAAATTAAACCTTTCCCGACCGCCTAACGTAAATTTATGTCAGCAAGTGGCATTTAAAAATGGCACCCTCTCGCAAGTGGAGCGGGCACTAGAGCCGCTGGGAGCCTGCTGTTTTAAACAGCAGACACCTGAAACTATTGTCTGCAACCAACGGTAATGCAGGTTGCGGACATTTAACTCTTCAGATGTCATGGTTAAATGTGACCATGGTATCTGGATGCGCTAAAACCCAGAAGTGTGTGCTTCCAGGTGTGTTCTGGCTATCCCTGTGATTGGGGATCCGGATGCATTGTGCAGCAGCTTCTGTTCTCCTGAATGAACAGAAGCTTCTGCACATCAGTTTCTATAGAGACCCTGCCTGTGGCAGGGCTCCATAGGAACATAGTGTATTTTTCATATACTCCAGTGCAAATACATTGATGTCTATGAGAGAAGCGATTTAATAATTGCTTGTTATAGTTTAAGAAGGTTTCTTCCAGTGGTGTAAGTACCATAGCGGCAGACCATGTGACTGCTATGGGGCCCAGGGCAAGAGGGGGCCTGGTCTTAGTTGACTCTACCCTGTAAAGGAATAACTTTTAGCAAATGAGGCAGTGGAAAAAATGTCCCAAGGGTCATTGAAAAAGGTTTAGGCAGAAACCCTTCTGTCCTGTGTGGGGGGCCTGGTTTGATCCTTGCTATGAGGCCCTTACTTCTCTATGTAGGCTACTGGTTCCGTCTGCTGTTATCCATTGCTGTGACTTTATCATGACATGCCACTACACCTCTGCCCTACTTTTATAATATAAATATTCCCTAATGTGGCCTCCTGAGACACCAGCGCTGTCAGTGACTATAATGTCTACATTCCTCCTATAGCTATGCCATAGTCATAGAGGTGAAAGTGTCAGTAAATGGGATGCTTTACCTGCACCATTGTCATTGAGTGTCACAATGATAGTTTCTCCGGATTCTGACTCAATGATGGCGGCCACGTAAGCTCCCAGTACCGCTGTATGTCCTTGCTTAAGTTCTGCAAAGACAGTCACTGGCTGCGGAAAAGTGATCCTTTGATCAGTCCATTCACCAGTGACAGTCACAGGACGTATGCTGTATGATGATGGTCTGGAGGTTACTAAAATGCCAAGAACCTGGCTGATTTTTAATGAGTTAGTTATCATATATGTCCAAGAACCAACCTGTATAACATAAAAAGGTATTAAATACAGGCCACAATCAAAGTTGTAGAGAAGAGATAAAAAATGTCAGTTGAGTTTGTGTCTTTCTTGTCTTGCTTTATCTAATGCCATTTTACCTCTGATGTTCCAGGAACTTTTAGATAAGATACTTGAGATATTACGTCATGGTAAAGGTTTTCATTGGTATAATTGTGACCTGATGGATCCTGGATAGTAACATTAGGAGGAGCAGCAGACTGCCAGGTAATAATGAACACTGTATTATTTCCCACAGTCTTGTCCATAATGACAGATCCAGATAACTGACTTTCTGGTGGAATACGTCTCTGGACACTTGTTAACTATAACCAGAGAAATACAGCCGTTAATATAATGATGAAAGATGGTATTGGTAATGGCTAAGAGTTTTCCATAGGATCTTACCTTTATAAAAAGATCTGGAGAGTCATGGTTCACAGGAAATATTTCAGTAAATGCTCCAATCAGATGGTCTGAATCGTTACTGTCTGAGGTGAAGAACATTTTTCCTCCTTACATATAACAAATACAGAACAGAAATTAGTGTTTGGCAGAATCTGTTCTTCAGACCACAGTACACTTTGGACCATTGTCTCATCATGTCTTACTTACCTGCTCCTCACCGCCAGGTTCTGGCTCCTTTGGTTCCCCACTGCTGCTCTATGGTCCCGCTTTTTAAAGGGAATCTATCAGCTACAGAACACCCTCAAAACTAAAGTAAGCGGTGTATAGTGTAAGTAATGCCAAGTCCGATTATGAAATTTTTATCTTCATACTCACTTGTATTCCAGTGCTTTGCTCTGACAAACCAGAGTAAAATATATTGAGAGAAGCCCTCCTTGAGTCCTCTCGATTATGTGCATGAGCACGGGAGTCCTCTCAATAGATTTACTGCTGGTTTGTCAGGGCAAAGCATCGGAATGCAAGTGAGTATGAAGATAAAAATTACATAACCGGACTCAGCACCCCTTATGCTATACACCATTTACTCTGGTTTTGGGGGTGTTTTGAAGCTGACAGATTCCCTTTAATATCCTGTTTGATGGAGGTCACGTACCACTGCAGCCAATGACTGGCTGCAGTGATTATCTACCACCCATTTGACACGCATCACTGCTGCGGCCTGTCATTGGCTGCAGCAGCACACGTGAACATTGTCAAACAGGATATTGACAAGTGGGACCAGAGCGTGGCCATGGGAGACTGAAGGAGCCAAAACTCTGAGGCGAAGAGAAGGGATATGCTCCTGTAGAGTGCTGTTTCTTCATATATTAAGGATGTTCCTGGACAGAAACTCACGGAAAGAAAACCATAGCTAGATTTGCATGTTGTGCAATAAACACTGCTTTTATTTTCTACTTACAGAATAACAGATTAAAATAGGCCTTCATTAAGTCCTGGGTGCATCCAGAGCCCTTGAAGAAACCGAAACCGGTCAGACAGGCATCTTGCTATGTTTTAATGAAGGCCTATTCTTTTATTCTGTAAGGAGAAAATAAAATCATCCTTTATTGCACACCACGCGGATCTATCTATGGTGTTGTTTTTTTTCCTCTTTCCTTAGAATGAGGAAAAAGCATTTACATAGAACACTACTTTCGCTACTGAAGATGAGCAATTGGTGTGGGTCAGCACTCAGGCCTTCACTGATCAATACCTTTCATATGTCACTATGACGTATCAAAAATTTTTTTAAAGAACATAGATACTTTGATTACACAAAAAGTTAAATGAGTTGTGCCAACTGAACATATTAGGGTACATGGACATTATAGAGGGACTTTGGACCCTCTCTTTCAGAGAGAGTGCAGAGGTGCTGCAAAAGTCAGTTCCCATTCTGGTGGACATAGGGGACTATATATTACATGCCATTAAATGCTACATTTAAAGGCAGTCTGTCAGCAGTTTTGGCCATTCTAAACTGGTAGGAACCAGAGAAAACAGAACAAACATACCTTATGTAGAGCTTTTATTATCAGTATTAGTGTGAATATGAGGTTTTATTCTGCCAAATTCTGCTCCAGCTAGTTCCTTGGGAGGTGAAGTTTCACTGGGAAATGCTCTCTGCAGTGAGCTGTTTCACAGCCTCCCTATTCTGAATGACAGCTGTAGTGGTCTCCTAGTTGAATGACACACCTACCACTCAGAGCTGAGGAGAGATTCTGTGAAGTACTTGAAAGGGCAGAATCTGGTAGAACAGGACTTCATATTCTCACTTCTCATGATAAGAGAAGCTCCACTAAAGGTATGTTTGGCTGCAATGACAATAAAGCGCGGAGGCAATGTCTGGCCAAAACCTCCAAAAGAACTGTCAGGGCCAGATCTGCTTTCATTGTGGTCAGCTCGGGAACTGGTGATGCTGCCAATATTGTAGGTGCAGGCTCAAAACGTTCCAAGCCAAGCTTGGCTGCCGCTAGTTCTGTGTGAACAACTCCTGTATAGTGTTTTTTCTTTGCAAGGCCGGCACACAGACCAGAGTCATGTACAAGATCTGCAGGATTAAAATAAGCCATGAGTGTTCAAACACAAACATAGAGTAGGTACCAAACCTCCATTGCAGCACATGAGGCGGCATCACCAGATCCTGTGGGAAAATAAAGATGGCCAGCATTCTCAACCAGAAACAAGTCTGTTCTCCTTCTCCTGTTCTTCTTTGTGGCAGCCAGCCTGCATTCCCAACCAGTACAGTGTCCTTGTCATCATCATCATCATCAGCTGCTTCTTCTCCTGGCCCTCCTCCTTGTCCTCCAGTCCTCGATAGATATCCATAGCGGAACTTGTGACCATGAAAAAAATATTTTTGACCAGCAACTAGCTTATGTTCAAGTTGAAGTCCCACCTGGACAAGTTGCTGGTGGTTCATTTGCTCCAGTGGTGCACTTCCATTCTTTTGCCTAAATGTAATTCTTCTGGGATCTGG
Source organism: Rhinella marina (assembly GCA_900303285.1). Lineage (NCBI taxonomy): Eukaryota > Metazoa > Chordata > Amphibia > Anura > Bufonidae > Rhinella > Rhinella marina. The sequence continues at coordinate 75,154 of ONZH01003329.1, forward strand.
CCCAGGAGGTATGAGAGTGGGACTTCTCGCCAAGGAGGCAAGGGCTCAGCTGCGGTATTGAAAATCTAACTCTCCACAAATTTGGTGCACTTCCACGCCTTTGTCTAAATGTAATTCTTCTGACCTCGGGCCTGGTGGGGTCGATATGGGACTTCTTGCCAAACAGGCCATGGTTTGGCTGCTGCTATGACAAATTTAACTCTGTCGTCAGATGTGGCATACTTCTGTGCCTTCACCTAAAACTAATTTTTCTGGGCTCTGGCTGGGTGGTGAGCTGGGACTGGCATTCTGACCCAGTTGAAGCATGATTTTTGGATGCCTGGTTCTAAGCCACTGTTTTTTCTTTTAGTTTTTTTTTTTTATCCCACAACAACACCGTGAGTGTTTAAACAGCATCTGCCCCCGATCAGGGACAGTTTTTGGAAGCTCTGGATTTGAAAGAGCAAAACACATGTGGCGATGTGGTGCGTTTTTAAGGACCCTGTACGTTAACGTCAAACATGCATTTACCCATAGCTATGTATGTCAGTGTCACTCAGCTATGATTTGCTATTGCTGTCATTGCGTTCCAGACGGAGAAGGAGAAGAAGGGGGAGGGTAAAAAGCAAAAATTCATAAAAAATTTACAAAGAGACATCTTTTCCTAAACATTGCTAAGAAACTAGAATTCCATAACAATTGGAGCCACTTTGGTTGGGGTAGAATTAATTTGTTTTTGAACAAAACTTTTTTAAAAATTCAGCGAACCAGAAACCAAATCGAATCTCAAAAGGTTTACTCATCTCTATTTCATTTATATTAAGAATCTACCCCAAGATAGATCTTCCAACGATGTTTTTTTTAATGCAACTGCAGCTTTTGCACCTTGCCCCCTTTGTCCAATTTGGTGCAGATCTACTGATTGTATTTCTAAGTATGATTTGCCAATTTTTGGGTAAATTCACATGCTGCAGCAGACATCTCTGCAATTGAAAAATCAATGTTATTCATTTGCATATGGTTGTTGTGATGTGAAGCATATGAATTTCTGCAAACGCCCTTTCAGATAAATGGGACAATCGCAGAGATTTTTACAGCAAATCTGCCATATAACTTTCCAGTCTCTAGTTTTGTTTTCTATAGAGGAGGTTTATTTCCTGAATGTTGCATTGAAATATAGAATCCAAGATTAGGTCCTTCACCATTAGAATATTGAGAGGACTATCTTTTTTCGCTTATTCATTGCTTAGCAGTGGAGCCAGTATTTTCAGGTAGCAGTCTTAGGCCTCATGCACACAACGGTATTTGTCATTTATGTGCCGTCCTCATTTTTTTTAGCACACTGACCCATTCATTTCTAGGTCACCATGCACACAGCCATATTATTTGTGGATCCATATAAATGGAAGCATCCACGACACTCACCGGTAATCTATTAATCCCTTTTAAGACATCAGGATGCTTCTTTTTATATGGACATTTTCTTGATTTACTTTACAGCTGAGTCTCTGTAGCACATCAATTCACTGGTGTCTGGACGACTGAGAGGTGGTGCTGACCTGAACAGTTTTTTTGTTTATTTGTGGATCCGCGTGACAATTCCGCAAATTATTGGACATAAACTATTCTTGTCCTTTCTATTAATTGCGGTAAGAATAATATGGAGTGCACACGGAAGGTGTCTGTACGGATACGGCCTTCTGCATGAAGCCTAATGAGCAGGATGAATAATCTCCTATATCTGCAAACTCACCAGTCCTTTCTGCTAAGGATTCCAGTTCAGGGTCAGCATCGGGTCCTACAGCGATGGTGTGGATAACTGAGCCACTCTCTGAAACTTTTGATAAGCACATATGCAAATTTGTGTCCCTTCCACCAACTGCCAAAATGATTTCAGCCCCTTCTGTAGCTCCATCAAGGGCTTTGATTACCTGTAAAAATAACAAAATATTGGTTAAAGAAGAACACCCGACAAAAATTGTATTCCATGTCCTGCTAGAAATGTACATGATATAATCTGTAGTGAATGTCATTTTCTTACCAGTGTCTGAATTTTTGACTTATATCATCCTGATGTTTCTTATCTGTGTCATGTGACCAGCAATTAGACCCACCAACTCACACATAGACTTATGTGTGGACAGGAAGTCTAATTCTCTATGTATTCCTATGAGACTGAAAGTGAGGCTCCCATAGGAATGAATAGAGCAGTTACTGGCTTTCTGTCCTGGGTCAGTTGGAGGTCAGGGAGTTGGTCACATGACCCAGCTACAATAAGAAGAGAGGTTTTTACTCACAGAAAAAGTCACTGATAAGAAAATGACAATCACTACAGATTATATCATGCACCTTTCTAACAGGTCAGAGAATAAAAAATTTTGCGGGAGTTCTTCTTTAAGCTTCCACTTTCTTACATATCTGTTGAATATTTGTGCTATTTTACGTCATACTTACAGTACGAACAAACTTTGCTAACTTTAGCTTTTACAGTAAAAAAAAATGAAAGTCTTATGTGCATGCTTGTCTATTTCAGATCAAAAAATCCTGAAATATCTACTTTTCTCTCCCCAAACAATCATGATAGAGACATTGGGCAGCACAGTTACTCAACGCTTCGCAGTGTTGGGGGTCTTAGAGTCATGGAGTTTTTAAATCCTTTGCATGTGAGTTTTCTCCAGGTACTCAAAGGACCAGATTAAAGTCAGGAGAGATTCTTGAGCAAAAAAAATAAAAATTGGTGCCGGCCCATATCCCACTTCTGAAGTCCTGACCCTTCATAACAGCCACATATTCAGTATAAGAGGTGGCCATACATGTGAAGCAAGCCCAGGAGAGGGAGAGGATAGGAGGAGTGATATTAGCAATAATGGAGGTTGTAGTTACCGTACCCACTCTGATGCTCCCCTGGGCCATGCAGTTTTGATAAGGCCACACCTTTATACCTTCACTGACACTCCCTGGCTTTGGGGATTCTCCTAGCTGATAGTGATTAGGGGTGCTCATGGTGGTCCTAAGTGCAAGGCAGGGTAGTGCGAGTCCTGTAGTGTGAATCGATGATGAGGCCGGGTTTGGTGGAACAAGTCTGCTGTAGCTTACTTTGCTACAGCAGTTAGTGGCTAGTTCACACAGTCTGCACAGGCAATATCCCAAGGCCATATACAGTATGGGAGATAGAGGGCTGAGTCTCTTTCTTACAGTCTGCACAACCTTCTCCACTCAACTAAGGGGTGCAACTGATCTCTCTCACTCTCGCTATATAGGTGTCTTCCTCACTATAGCACAATTGCTGTACAGGTAAACAAGCCATTCTTTTATATGATGGGAAGCCTGAAGTTTATTACTCCCACCAGTATGCAGAGAAGTCTGTAGTCAAAACGTAGGTGCATTACCTTCCTCTGACAAATGCTCTGCAATCCTCCCCCATGTATGTCCGAACTTTCTGCTGCATTCAGTAACTCTTTCCCGCAAAAGCTGAAACATAGGCTGTAGCCTTGACTTGGCGCAGCCTGCTGGTCAATGTCAGAATAGCACTGACATAAAAATACAATGTACTATAGGAATAATGCATTGCATTTTAAAATCAATCAAAAAGCTGTTATTAAAAAAAACACATTTATTCAATTTAAAAAATCCGATTAAAAAATACGCTTTTCATTGAAAAAACTGCAAAAAAATCTCCCCCATATGTTTGGTATTGCCGTGTCCGTAACAGCCCGGACTACATAAATATCATGTAAATTATCCCCTACGGTGAATGTCAAAAAAAAAAGACAGAATTGCTCATTTATTCTTAGTTGCCACCGAAAAAAAACATGATAACAAGCAATCAAAAAGTGTAATTTACTCCAAAATGATACCAATAAAAAATACAAGTTGTCCCACAAAAATAAAGCCCTCACACAACTCCACAGAAAGAAAAATAAAACAGTTAAAGAGACTCTGTCACCACTTTGTAACCTATGTAATTACATACATAGGCACATAGGTATATTAATCCGGTCCCCTGACATACCTATACTTATATCAGAGAATCCATCAGCCATTAGCCCAGAAAAGCCACTTTTATAAATATACAAATTAGTCTTCGGAGCACCGGGAGGCGTGCTCTTTTCATCCGAGCACCGCATCTGCCACGGCCTCCCAGCTCCTAAACACGCCCTTTATCCATTAAACACGCCCCCTGCCTCTTGATTTCGAATGAGTGTTCATCTGACTATCTTAAAGGGGATTACCAGGATTGTACTACTCATGACCTATCCTCAGGATAGGTCATCAGTATCTGATCGGTGGGGGTCCGACACCCGGGACCCCCGCCGATCAGCTGTTTGAGAAGGTACCTGCGCTCCTGTGAGCGCCGCTACCTTCTCTCCGCTCACCAAGCATAGCGCCATACATTGTACAGTGGCTGTGCTTGGTATCGCGCTCAGCCCCATTCACTTTAATGGGACTGAGCTGCTCCTAGGCCACGTGACCGATGAACGTGACGTCACTGGCCTAGGAAAAGCTAATAGAAGGCTGCGGCACTCACAGGGTTGCCGGTGCCTTTTCAAACAGCTGATCGGCGGGGGTCCTGGGTGTCGGACCCCCACCGATCAGATACTGATGACCAATCCCAAGGATAGGCCATCAGTAGTACAATCCTGGAAAACCCCTTTAAGGGGAGGCTCACATAGCATGTGTATGATCATGGTTAGACACTCCCTGGTCAATAGCTGTTTGGTTTAGATTTCCACTAGCAATGATTATATGCTTGGAGGATGCAAAATAATTTAAAAAATGCAGTCTGATGTGATAAAATGCTATTTTTTTTTAGACATTTACCTGTAAACCAGCTGAGATGCCTTCACAGATAGACATATTCCCACTATAGTTATCTGGAAGACTTGAAGTCAGATTCCATCGCACATCATCACTGACAATAAGGTACAAAGGGCTTCTTACTTCTGATGTTTCATTAAATGTGACTATGCCAACATAAGAGCCAGGCTCAACCAGTTGCTGGATGAAGATAGCTGCTGCTTGTCGTAGTCGATGGAACCGCTGACCCTACTTATGGTACAGTGAAGGAGTTTAGGAGAATTAGTAACAAATAAAGCAATTCCTTACATACCGTGTAGAAAATAGAAAGAGCAGTTGAAGGATCATTTTCTATGATGACAGCATAAGGTTTTTAGGGTATACAAGTGAGTTCTTTAACATTAGGGCCCCTTTTACATGAGTCGAGGAACAAGACAATTATCAGGGATGACTATTTCTTTGTCCTGATAATTGTCCTTTGTACTGTGCCACCGATCATCTGATAAACAAGCAAACCTTTGCTTGTTGAGTGATTACATCTTGCGTGTGCTTCTTAAAATCATAATTTGTGAGAAGAACATTGCCCTGTGTAAACAGGAGTGTGCTGGCCACATAAAATGAATATGTATTCATCACAGTAGGGATCATTCATCCCCATACAGAAGGGATGATTGACGCATATAAATACAGCCTTACTGTGTCTCAACAACCAGGCACTAATTGGTAACGAGCAGTTCCCTGTGCATCGGGCAGTGTAAAAGGGACATTAAAGTAGTCACATTTTGGCATTCCTACCACAAGATGTAGTGAAGTCAACATTTAAACAGTGGCTTAACATTAAACCGTTATCTCGTATAGATAGGGGAGATCTCTGGATCCAGGTGAGGTACAGGGCTGGTTCTAAGTGTGTTAGAAGGAGATTTTCATGTACTATATGAGATTGGATTTTGATCTTTACATTGATCATGGGATAACCACCTCTTTAAAGAAGAACTCCCACAAAAAAATGTATTCCATGTCCTGCTAGAAATGTACATGATATAATCTGTAGTGAATGTCATTTTCTTACCAGTGTCTGTATTTGTGAGTTATATCTCCCTGTTGCTTCTCATCTGTGTCATGTGACCAGCAATCAGACTCACCAACTCACAAAGCATCTTATGTGTGGACAGGAAGTCTAATTCTCTATGCATTCCTATGGGAGCCTCACTCTGAGTGTCATAGGAATGAATAGAGAAGTGACTGGCTTGCTGTCCTGGGTCAGTTGGAGGTCAGGGAGTTGGTCACATGACCCAGCTACAATTAGAAGAGAGGGGATATCTCACAGATATAGTCACTGATAAGAATTTTGCATTCACTATAGATTACATCACGCACCTTTCTAACAGGTCAGAGAATATAAATTTTTGCGGGAGTTCTTCTTTAAGTTAGTATACTAATTGTATGAAATTTCTATTACGCTTGACACCTCTGTTTCTAATTTCTTCCTGCATTAACAGAACAATGTGGTAATTACCGTGGCCATATTGTCAGAGACATCTAGAACCAGGCAAATCATTCTTGCTCTGGACTGTAGCAATAAGAAAGAAGGAGGTGGTGGAACTTCAGCGTCTGACATGGGTTCTGTGGTTATAAAGTCATCTGAACTTTTAATAACATCCCATGTGCTACGATAGCTGCATATTTTGTTCTGTAGATTTGGAGCTTCCTTGTCGTGGTTGCTTTCAGAACAAAATTCCACAATCTACAAAGAAATGTAATAGTGAGACTTTTAAACCAATACAATGAAATGCAAATCATTATTAAAAAGTGTACACTATAAGGGACTAACTGTCCTAGTAGCAGGGACCTTCAGGTTCTTGCTGCCCTATACAGTATATGCCTTAAAGAGGATCTCTAGGCTTTTTCATATTGATGACCTATACCAAAGATAGGTCATACCAGATCGGCAGGGGTCTGACACTCAGGGCCTCGGCCAGCCCGCTCAACCCTGCAGCAGTGTCCTGGATTTCATCAAACTGCCTGTTCTGAATTCTAGGGCAGCTTACCCCAGCAATGCAGACAATTTTCACTGTATGCACTGCTGAGGTTGGCAGGTCCAGGATTTATAACAGGGTAGATTGTATGGAATTTCCTAGTGGGCTAAAGGATCTTTCTGATGTTATCTCCCATGTGACCTGTGGGGGAGGAGCAGGAGGTGCAGAGAGCTCTGTTCCTCTGCTTACCGAGAGGAGCCTAGCTGTGTGTGTGACCCTGTGTGTGTCTGTCCCTGTGCGTGTATGTATGAAACCATGTGTGTCCCCGTATGTGTGTGACTGTCCTTGTGTGTGTCTGTGTCTGTCCCTGTGTGTGTATGTGTCTGTCCCCCTGTATATGTGTGACCCTGTGTGTGTGTGTCACTATAACTATGCCCACAGTGTTCCTATATCTTGGGACAGCTGCATCAGGACGTTCTGTGGAGGGCAAGAAGAAGGAAGAGGAAGCAGTGCCGCCAGCATGGAGTCCCATGGGAGAGGCACAGGGAGGCACACTAAGGATGCAGGTAACACTATCACATGATCTACACTAGTGTTATCTGTGGTTTTACATAGGACTGCAGGTAACACTACCACATTCTTCAATCAAATCATTGGTGGCATAAACAAAACATTAATCACGCACAGGACCACAATGATGCAAAAACATTGATATGCCAACTTGGCTTCAATTCAGACTCAGAGTAAAAAACGCACTAAAAACCAAATAAGATTCTTCCTTATGTTTCTTTATCAAAAATTCAAACATAAATAAATGACTCATTGTCAAAAGCACATATTCATATATCACAAAGTCCATACTTAGCAATAAAGTTCTGTGTGAATAGGGTCCTTCTGTAAGTTAGATATGTAAGGAAGTTTTTTTTTTTCCATGACAAATTTGACCATAGCCTCAGTGGTGTGCCTAGATTGTTTGGCACCCAGGGTGGGTCCTTTCTCTGGCATCCCCCCCAATACTTAAAAAAAAAATTGTACCACCTCACAGTAGTAGTGCCCTCATTGTACCACCTTCACAGTAGTTTTGTACAGATGAGTGCCCCCTAATAGTAGTTATGCCCTCTCTGTGCCCTTTTCACAGTTGTAATACCCTCTTTGCGCCCCCTTCACAGTAATAATTGCCATTGTGCCCCATTCATAGTAATAATCCCCATTGTTCCCCCTTCATAGTAATAATCCCCACTGTGCCCCCTTCATAGTAATAATCCCCACTGTGCCCCCTTCATAGTAATAATCCCCATTGTGCCCCCTTAAAGTGAATGGGGCTGAGCTTCAAAACCAAGCTCAGCCGCTGTACAATGTATGGCTCTGTGCTTAGTATGCAAGGAGAAGGCCATGGCGCTCACAGGAATGCTGTTGCCTTCTCAAAACAGTTGATTGGGTGTTGGACACCCCACTGATCAGATACTGGTGATCTATCCTGAGGATAGGACATCAGTAAAAAAAAAAACCTCAGAAAACTCTTAAAGGGGTTGTCCGAGTTATGAAAAAAAAAATATAGCACTGTAAATCTGATGGGCAGCAATATATAACTAAGTTAAAGAGGACCTTTCATGACTTTAAAAAAATGAATCTGCACTATCTACCTGATAGTGCGTCCCCCACTGATGCCAGCAGCGTTGTTTTCTTAGCAAATTGTCCCCCGGTGGCTTCACACGGGCCCCCCGTTCTTCGGTCCGGCTTTATGCTAATTAGAAGGCATCGGAACAGGGAGGAGGAGACTCCCTGTTCCTCAATGGGCGTTGCTTCTGCCCTGCTGTGAGCGCTGTCCAATCAGAGCGGACCGCTCACAGCAGGGTTGAACTCCTTCGGCCCTGCTGTGAGCGGTCCGCTCTGATTGGACAGCGCTCACAGCAGGGCAGAAGCAACGCCCATTGAGGAACAGGGAGTCTCCTCCTCCCTGTTCCGATGCCTTCTAATTAGCATAAAGCCGGACCGAAGAACGGGGGGCCCGTGTGAAGCCACCGGGGGACAATTTGCTAAGAAAACAACGCTGCTGGCATCAGTGGGGGACGCACTATCAGGTAGATAGTGCAGATTCATTTTTTTAAAGTCGTGAAAGGTCCTCTTTAAGCAAGTTTTAGGCAAAAAAAATCCATATTTCCTAATTTCCCTGGTTCTCTTCTGGCCTTTGTTTACATGCAATAACAACAATCTCAGCCCCTCCCCCTTCTCCCCCCTCTCTGCAAAGGCAGTGAATACAAGTGCTGAGTGACATGTCTGCCTGCTGGAATACTCAGCAGCATGTTGTATGTGTAAGACTACAAGTCCCAGCTGTACAATGACATTGCTGATACACACAGGAAATTCTCCCTACCTGTTCTTGTACAATACAATTCCTCTATAGCTCCTTGCCCAGCATTTGTCTCCTCTCACTGCTGCAGCTACTGTTTGTTCTAAAGCCTTGAGCCCTCAGTGTGTTCTGGCTGAAGGGGTTAATGTTTTATCTGAAGGAAACCAGGGAGAGCAGATAGCAGCCGGCAAAGAAAGGGGGCGTGGCCAGTGACATCTCCTGTACAGACTCTTATCTGAACTCTGAGGCTTGTACACGAAACATCATAGACCAGGGAGATAAGGTGACATCACAGGTCATGTGACCCTAAGTCAACTCTGAGAAACCAGCAGCTTTAGAAACACAAAGTATATGGGAAAGTTGTTATACCTGACAAGTTAGAAACATATAAAGAACAAAAAAATAACTCGGACAACCCCTTTAATCTTTAATTTAAACTAGCAAAAAAATGCCTGATATATTTTATGATCGTTGCAACAGAATACAGACATACAATAGTATACACATTTCTAAAGTTAGGTCTATAAAATATAGCCCAGTAAAGGGTTTGAGCTAGTGTCTGTGGAATAGGCAGCTGAAACCCCCTGCAATTCCCACAGAAGTGCCTTTTTGAATGGACTTCTGTGTAATACATGGATGCACCTCAAAGCTGGAGCTGCTTCTTCTAGCTGTTTTCTATTCTAGTTAATAGAGGGGTTCCCTCTAAGATGTCCATATGTACCTGGTAAGCTTTTTTAATATAGAATGTTATTGTCATACTAACAGGTTTAGCCTTCATGATTTTGCATTCGATACAGCACATATAAGGCATGTGTAGGTAAGGATCCCAGATATTAAGGAGGGAGCCACGTGGGATGATTACCTTTTGAATCCATTATGTTCATTTTGGCATGAATCTTTCCTGATGATTTCTGCTGCTGTATACAGTAGATTATGCCTGAAGTGAATGGGGGTTTTGATTGGCCACTTTCCTGGTCTGTCCAGCATTGTTGCATGTTGGAATGTTTAAAGAAGAACTCCCAGAAAAAAAAAATATTCTCTGACCTGTTAGAAAGGTACAGAATGCAATCTTTAGTCAAGGTAATCTTCTTACCAGTGTCTGTATTTGTTAGTTATAACCTCCCTTCTGCTTCTCGGTTGTGTCACATGACCAATACTCTCACTTTCCAAATTATACCGCATCTTATGTGTGGACAGAAAGACAGCTTCTCTATGGATTCTTATTGGAGCCTCAATGTCGGTCTCATAGGAATGAATAGAGACGTAACTGACCTACTTTCCCGTGTCAGTTGGAAATAAGAGTGCTGGTGACATGACAGAGCTGAGGATCAGAAGGGAGGTTATTTCTAACAAATACAGTCACTGGTAAGAACATTACATTCAACTCAGATGCACCTTTCTAACAGGTCAGAGAATAACATTTTTTGTGTGAGTGCTCCTTTAACTAACAATAGGTCATTAAAGAAGAACTCCCGCAATTTTTTTTTATTCTCTGACCTATTAGAAAGGTGCATGATATAATCTGTAGTGATTGTCATTTCCTTATCAGTGACTGTTTCTGTGAGTAAAAACCTCTCTTCTTATTGTAGCTGGGTCATGTGACCAACTCCCTGACCTCCAACTGACCCAGGACAGAAAGCCAGTAACTGCTCTATTCATTCCTATGGGAGCCTCACTTTCAGTCTTATAGGAATACATAAAGAATTAGACTTCCTGTCAACACATAAGTCTATGTATGAGTTGGTGGGTCTAATTGCTGGTCACATGACACAGATAAGAAACTTCAGGATGATGTAAGTCAAAAATTCAGACACTGGTAAGAAAATGACATTCACTACAGATTATATCATGTACATTTCTAGCAGGACATGTAATAAAATTTTTGTCGGGAGTTCTTCTTTAAGGTTTTATTGGCCAGTTGTGACCTGATGGGCTGTCTAGTTCAGGTTCAAGGGGTAGATGTTAAAGCTCATCCAGCTGAAGAGATGAAGAACAGCACAACCGCCACAATTCTGCTGACAAATGCACTTTAAAAACACACACTAGTCACAAAAAGTTAGGGATATTTGGCTTCTGGTTGAGTAATTTTAGGATGAAACTAAAATTCACTCTAACCTTTACAGATGAACTTAAAGGGAACCTGTCATCTCCGAAACACCCCCTGTACTAGAGTAAGTGTTGTATAGTGTAAGTGATGCTGAATCCAAATATGTAAGTTGTATCTTCATACTCGCTTCCATTCTGACGCTGTGCTCCCACAAACCTGCAGTAAAATGCACTCACTGGACTCTTCTTTGAGTCCTCTCCATTATGTGAGTGAGCACTGGAGTCCACTGAGTGCATTTTACTGCAGGTTTGTGGGAGCACAGCGTCAGAATGGAAGCGAGTATGAAGATACAACTTACATATTTGGATTCAGCATCACTTGCACTATACACCGCTTACTCTAGTTCAGGGGTTGTTTCGGAGATGACAGGTTCCCTTTAATGTGACCTTCTCTGAACTTTTGAATGCACATCGACAACTGTTAAATGTTTCAGTGGAACAATAGGATCAAATGAATCGTTGTGTAGAGGCTTGTAACTCTGTACCCCAGAACCTCAATGACCTGAGGGCCGCCCTTCAAGAAGAGCGGGATGCCATGTGTCAGCAGACAATAAGTCGACTTTGAACAGCATGAGACATTGTTGTCAAGCTGCAATTGATGCTCAAGCCACATGACAAGTTTTTGAGACACTAACATTTTTAGTGGGGGTATACCCAGCACTGGTGTTGACTCTTGTTTCAATAAATTGTTTGACGTGAGGAATTCACAATTGCATGCTTCTACTTAAATGCCTTACTTTCATGACATAATATCACTGTAGTGGGAACTTTTTACGTTTTACATAAATTTCACCCGAAAGCCACATATCTCTAACTTTTTTTGAGTAGTGTCTATACATAACTATTGTATAATTTAACTTCAATATAACCAAGCTCAACAGTTCAGCCATAAACCTGAACTCATACTTCAAGGCACTAGCATGGTCCACTCATAAACTGTGACTGTTTTGTGGACCGCAAACTGTAGTTCCGCAAAACACAGACATTGACCCTGTCCACCCCTTATTACAGTGTGGATCCATTGACTTTAAGGGGTCTGTGATCCACAAGATGCGATCAATGTCTGTGGTTTGTGGATCTGTGGTTTGCAGTCCGCAAAACAGACATGGTCATGTGAATGCGGCCTTAAAAGTAGAGTAAAGTGCCTTGAAGTATGAGTTCTGGTGCCTTGAAGTATGATTTCAGGTTTATGGACGAACTGTTGAGTTAGGTTAAATTGAAGTTGAGTTAAACAATAGTTATTTATGTTTTTAAACATCATCTGTCAGCAGATTTGTAGCCATGAAGCTGACTGACCTGTTGCATAAGTGCTTGGCAGCTGAAGGCATCTGTGTTGGTCACATGTTCATACTGTATGGGCCCGCATAGCTAAGAAAATGTTTTACTATATGCAAATGAACCTCTAGGAGCAACAGGGGTGTTGCGGTTACTCTTAAAGGCTCTGCTCTCTCTCTCTGCACCTGCCGCATCCTCTACACTTTGATTGACAGGGCCAGGACGGATGAAGTTTCCCCTGCCTGGCCCTGTCAAAGTGCAGAGGGAGTGCAGAGAAAGCAGAGCCTCTAAGTGTAACTGCAACACCCATGTTGCTGCTAGAGACTCATTTACATATATGAAAACATAATTTTTCTCAGCAATGCTGACACATGTGAACATGGGACCAATACAGATGCCTTCAGCTGCCAAGCGCTCATGTAACAGATCAGCCAGTGTCATAGGTACAAATCTGCTGACAGATGTCCTTTAAAACCTTAAAACAAAGCTGTGTTCGCTGGGTTTTCAACCCACCATGGAATCTTGTGACATTTTATTATAGCTATACAAGGTTTATTGCATGTGTTGATTATATTGTATAATCCCATGTCTGTTGAACACTACCTTCCTGTTTATGATAAAAGTGAAAAGGATAAACGTTATAAAGATTTTACACATGTGAGTCTTTGTGGAAAGAGGTTTTTTTAAAAAAATGTAAGTATCGTATATTGTGGCGACTTACTGAAGATAAAGACTGCATGTACATTATCGAGGCTTTCACTTTTTGAGTACTGTTAACCAAGAACATACAACCTTCTTCCAAATTCCCAGTCTGAGGGTCAATGATACATTCTCCGTCGGAGCAGGAGCGTTTCTTGCAAACATACATGCCCACCATCTCAGAGGAACATCTAGAACAGAATAGAACACAATGCTAAGAATGTCAGTGCAACTTTCATGAGATTCTCATGTGACTTACACAAACAATACATCTATAAGGGCTCATATACATGACCAGATTTTTATCTAGTGTACTTTCCATTTTTTCACAGCATGCTGCCAGTAGCACCCCCAGTATTTATAATGCTCACAGTAATGTATCCCTGTATTTATAATGCCCACAGTAGTGTATCCCTGTATTTATAATGCCCACAGTAGTGTATCCCTGTATTTATAATGCCCACAGTTGTGTATCCCTGTATTTATAATGCCCACAGTAGTATATCCCTGTAATGTTTCCCTGTAGTGCCCCATTATTTTTTGTTTTTTTTAGAACTATATCTTAAGCAAAATAGATACACAAAAGTGCAAAAGCTGAGGTATTTAATGCCCGCACCCTGCTTCCCGTGTCAGTGTATGGGGTACCATTTGTTCACTGTGCATTTTGTAGAGACAAAATTAATTTTGTAGAATTCTGTCACAAAATGACCTTCTGTGCAAAAAATTACATTATTTACAGAAAAGTGACATTTTGTGCGACAAATTAACATGTTGTTCAACACAAAATAAAATTCTGTGTGACAAAATGACATTTCGTGCCACAAACTGAAATCTGTGTGACAAAATGAAATTCTATGCAGCAAAATGACATTCTGTGCTACAAAATAACATTTCATGCTACAAAATAAAATTCTGTGAGACAAACGACATTCTGTGAGAAATATCTGACAAACTAACCAATGTGTCACAAAATAACATTCTTTGTGACAAAATGACACAAATGATTTCTGTAACAAACGAACATTCTGTGCAAGAAAATGAGTGTGGTGCCACAGAATGAATTCCGTGTAACAAGGATAATTTAATGTCCCAAAATACCATTCTGTGGGACAAAATGAAGGAAATTAATTTTGTGTCATAAAATAATAGTCTGTGTGACAAAATCAATTCTATGTGACAAAAAGATTTCTGTAAAGGGAAAATTAATTCTGTGATTACTTTATTCATTATATATCATATGTCACAGAACACATTTTGTGTCACAAAATACATTGCGAGCAAACGGCACCCTATAATGAGTGTGCACTACATACAAACTTATTGTTGCAGGGGCCCTAAAGTCCTTCTCAGGTCCTCCGTGTAGTACCATGAACAAAAGAATACATGAGAGTGTTGATTTCCACCTGTGACAGAAGGGCTGCAATAAACTTGCATAATTTTTTAAATAAAGCTCTCATTTTAGCATCTTTCCAATGCTCGAGTTCTAGTTTTTCAATGAGCATATATTGCCTTAATAATGTGTAATAATAGTGTGATAACTTCAAGTGTAGAGAGAATACTTGTGGATAGCCAATGCTGTAGCAGGGATCTTTGGCATGCCCCCAGTATTTATAATGACCTCAATATTGTCACCAATATTTATAATGACTCCAGTAGGAACCTAGTATTAATAATGTCCCCTTGTAGTGCCCACAGTAGTACCCCCAGTATTAATAATGCCCACAGTAGTGCCAACAAATAAAAGGCCAGCATCCTTATCTGATTCCCTTTCCATGTCACTGTGGAAAGGGAATCAGATAAGTGCGCAGACAATCATGATGACTGCATCGCGCCACCTGAGATTCTGTGCAGGTGGTCACAATGATGTCATCACTTTGCGGCTACCTGTGCCTACTGTCTCATAGGCTTCAGTCCTGGAAGCCTGTGGCTTATGAGTGTGAAAGCTAGGGATCAGAGCCATAGGCTCCAATCTGCCACCCCCTAATAGCAGATGAGACCCTGCTCGGTTCTCTTATAGGCTGCAGGCCCCTGTGGCTTGATAAAGTGAATGGTGGGGTAGGGGGCAGGTCGACACCAGGCACCCCTCTGCAATTTGCCAGCTGGGGCAAGCTACTCCACTGCTCCGCCCGCTGTGTATTTTCCGGCTTTTGCATACTGCTGCTCAGCTACTATTCATCTGAATGGAAACTGAGCTGCAGTACCCTGACACGGCCACTACACAGTGAACAGATCCATTGTATGGTTTCGTGCATCGGCAGCTGCCTGAAATAGCTGTTGGGTGGGCAGGGGGAGATTGGCCATAGACCTTACAGGGAAATTTCCTGGTGGGACGATGCCTAGGGGGCCACCTGAGCCCTCCTCACGGCCGGCCAGTGGAAGATTTTGGGAATATATTTTGTGCTGCTGGCAGTATTTTGTGATGTACTGTAGTATTTGGTTCTGTTGGGGTGGTATAATGTGCCACAATATGGTTTTGCTGGCTCTGCCTTCCATCAATTTGGGCCCAACTAGGAAACAGGGACACTTTTAGTATTTTTTTCCAGGGTCACTTTAAGATCCCAGTCCACCCCTGTCGACGGGGGTATCTGAGTTCCAGAAAACCTGTTTAAAGTGATGTCAAAAGTTATTATTTTCCCATGTAAGGAACGAGGGAAATGTTGGAAAAACCCTTTATTAATGTATGTATTTTACCATTCACGCACTGTAAAAAGCCTCAGATAAGGTAAAGGTAAGTGCAATAAATCCCTGAATACTTCAGGTTTTGTTTTGTCTATCCCTTAAAGAAGAACTCACGCAAAAAATTTTATTCCATGTCCTGCTAGAAATGTACATGATGTAATGTGTCGTGAATGTCATTTTCTTACCATTAGCTGAATTTTTGAGTTATATCATCCTGAAGTTTCTTATCTGTGTCATGTGACTAGGAATTCCTATGGGAGCCTCACTTTCAGTCTCATAGGAATGAATAGAGAAGTGACTGGCTTGCTGTCCTGGGTTAGTTGGAGGTCAGGGAGTTGGTCACATGACCCAGCTACAATAAGAAGAGAGCGGAAACTCAATTTCAGCCTCTGATAAGAAAATGACATTCACTACAGATTACATCATGCACCTTTCTAACAGGTCAGAGAATACAAATTTTTGCGGGAGTTCTTCTTTAAGAGCTCAAGGAAGTGGTCTGTAGAGTAAAAAGGCATTGGTCACATCATTTACAGTCATGTGATTGCACCAATATGATTCACAACTCCTCACTTTACTACCAGTCAGTCTGAAATTCCACCAATAAATCTCAACAATTTACAGAAGGATGTACAAAGAGAAGCACGTCGGTCCTATAGCTTTTTAATCTTTACTAACATCTTTACTAGATCCGGATGGCTGCGCCCATGTGAGCGCAGGGGATCCGAGCAGTACAGTGCTTGTTACGAGCACGTTCGCTCAACTCTAGCTGGGATATATTGGGCAGCAAGTGAACAGTCAGTTCTTGAAACCGATGTGTTGGAAGCTGGTAAAATCGGCAAGATTAAGGTTCCGAGTGTCTTTAAATGGTATCTGTCAGCAGATTTGTACCTATGAAACTGGCTGACCTGCTACATGTGCACTTGGCAGCTAAAGATATCTGTGTTGGTCCCATATGCATATGTAAAGGGAAAAATTAAGGAGGTTGTCCCGAAAAAATTATTCTACAATTTTCAAACCAGCACCTGGATCTGAGCACTTTTGTAATTTTATGTAAGTAAAAAATTTTGTACAGCTGGTGAGTTATTCAATCAAATGTATCTGTATATCACCACCTGCTGTTCGTTCTATTTCTTATTTCTTTGTCTGGCTCACTAAGAAGGCCACACATGCTCAGTTTCATCCTTCAACTGCAAACTGAGTTGTGCCAGAAAGAACATGGACACACCGGTCACTCCTGGTCTGAGTGTCAGCACAGATCAGCCCTGTTCAGGTTCTGTCCAGCTCCTGTTCCTGTTGTATCTGGCTCAAACCAAGTTCTGATAATTGGCCTATCCCTGGACTCTGGTCTGTGCACTTTTCTGGTGACGACACTTGGCCGATGCCGTATCTGACTAACATTTGAATGGGGTCCACGATCCGCATCCGACGGTCCACACCGCAAAAAAGTAGTGCTGTGCTGCGGTGCAGAGGCACGGCCAGAAACACCACGGGCCGAAATAAGGGCACGGGCCGGCATCGGCTGTGTGCATGAGCCCTTAGGGTGAAAACAAAAGTGATCCCATAGACTCCAAACCCAAGTTTAGTCTTCACCTTAATCATTTGCATCCTAACAGTTCACAAAGTGGAAATTTCATGCAGATATTGGCACATACTCTGCTCCAAAGTCCGTACATTATTCACGCCCCATTTTCTCCAATGGGAGTCCGAACTGGCATTCTCATAACCATGGATTTTTTTCAAACAGATTTTCAATCTATATCAAAAAGTAACATGTCATTGAATGGGGTTAATCCAGGTGCGGACCTGAGCCAATTGCAAATCTGTGACAATAATCCAAGGGTGAGCTTTAGAATTTTGCCATGAACTCCATACAGGATTTTTCATCGGGTATTCTCCAACTTCATCCGAAGCTCACTACCTCCCTCCACCAATTAATCCCACTTAAGAGTTTCACACTCAGCAAGCTGCAATACACACAGCTACACAGACCAGACAGGGTGCCATGCTAAGCCTTACAATGGGCATGTGAGCATCAAAATGGGACATGGTCTGGTCTGAAGAATTATGTTTTATTCCACTCCATGTGGACACCTGCATAAGCATGTGCTTGAAATGTGCTGGAAAAACAAGTACAATTCATGGATCTTGTAGCGGTAAAGTAATGACTGGCGGGCTACTCTATCATGGAGAGGATGAAGTCTTGAAATAGAAAGCTGTCTTACCAACAACTTTCACCATCACCTACTGTAAGTGGTCATTTTATATAGAAGCATAGAAGATTGACGGCAGAAAAAGACCACCTGGTCCATCTAGTCTGCCCTTTTATTATTCCTTTATTGTTATCTTAGGTTAGATACATGTTTATCCCAGGCATGTTTAAATTCAGTTACTGTGGATGTATCAACCACCTCTGCTGGAAGTTTGTTCCAAGTTTCTACTACTCTTTCAGTGAAGTAATATTTTCTAATGTTGTTCTTGATTTTCCCCCAACTAACCTCAGATTGTACCCCCTTGTTCTTGTGTTCAGTTTCTTATTAATAACCCTTCCCTCCTGAACTTTATTCAGTCCTACATTAACATATTTAAAGGTTTCAATCATGTCCCCCCTTTCTCTTCTTTCCTCCAGACTATACATATTAAGAACTCGGAGTCTTTCTTGATAAGTTCTATGCTTTAGACCTTCCACCATTTTTGTAGCTCTTCTTTGGACCCGTTCTATTTTAGCAATATCCTATTTTAGGAGTCTATGCTACATTTTATTGTTATTCTGTCTCCAAATTAAACATTTCTCACTTAAACCAAAAAGTTCTATTTTGGTGTCATCTGTCCACAAAACTTTATTCCTCTAGCCTTCTGGTTTGTCCAGGTGATCTTTAGCAACCAATGTTCTTTTTGGAGTCATGGTTTTCTCTTTGCAATCCTGCCATGCAGGACCTATGAATGTTAACATTAACTAATGTGAGAAAGGCTTTTTTTTTTTTTTTGCTTAGAGGTTGCTCTTGGTGTGATCTTTGTTGGTCGACCATTCCTGGGGACAGTAATTGTCTTGAATTTCTTCCATTTGTACACAATCTATTCGACTGTGGATTGGTGGAGTCCAAACTTGTTAGACATGGTTTTGTAACTTTTTCCAACCTAATGAGCATCAAAAACTCTTCTTCTGAGGTCCTCAGAAATCTACTTTATGCCATGATACACTTTCGCAAACATTTTGCTGAGAGCAGACTTTGCACTAGGCACTTTATATATATGACCACATACGTATATACTTAGCTGTGTTTGGACGTTATTTGTTTCCATCCAGCATTGTCCGTATTTCTTTGTGCTTGTTTCTTTCCACCGCTATTTATTATCTGATTATGATGTGATTTTAGTATGGGAATTGTATTTTTACCATTGTTATCAATAAATATTTCTGATTTTAGATGAGCTTATGTGTTAATGCTTTTTTTTTTTGTCGGGGTTTAGTGTTTTCATTTAACACAGCAATTTAGGTGAGAGCAGACTTGCCTAATCACACCAGATTGTTATAGCATTGATTTAAAACACCTAACCCTCAAATTATCTGCCCATACTAAAGGTTTACATAGTTTTGCAACATTTAATATTGGATCATTTTCCTCAATAAATAAATGACCAAGTCTAATATTTTTGATTCATTTGATTTGGTTATTTCTACTTTTAGGATTTCTGTGAAAATCTGATTGTTTCAGGTCAAATGTATGTAGAAATATAGAAAATTCTGAAGGGTTTTAAACTTTCAATCTCCATTATCCACCATACTAATTAATAATCACTGATAATGAACAAAATCTTTCAAAATGTCATTAAGGCTCTTTCCACATATTAAAAAGCCTGAAACTTACCGCGTTGCTTTCATCTTATTGTCAACGGAAACAAAGAAGGGCTCCTCATAATTATATTCATCAAATACCCCCCACTGAAAATGAGCCCATTCGTGGAGAAATACCTTTCCTGAAGAAAGTGAAGAATGGAAAGTATATAAGTGTAAAGTCCCGAGAAAATAAAGTACAATATAATGTATACATTGTATATAGAAGAGATGACAACCATTTATAAAAAAGGACATTTGCAATTCCTAGTAGGGTGTATCCAGACACAAAACACCAAGTGGTGTATTCTTAGAAGCACATTTTTAAACAAATCTTACCTCTTGGTCCATATACTGGAAGGAGGCTATCATCCACTAAAAAATCAGGAGTAAAGTGTATGTATTGGCCTTTGTTTCCACAGCCTTTATAATGTACAGTGTATGGATCATTTCCATAATTTATGTTAGGGCTGCTGATAATAACACTTGCCTAAAAAGTAACGAATAAAAAATTGGTAGCAAATCATAAAATAAAAAACACCGTAATACCGGCTATAGTCCAAAAATAACACTTAACGGATATATTATACTGCTGTAATTTGTCCAAATTTCACTTCACCCCATATAATACAGCCATACAGAGTGGAAATAACACCTGCACATACCACCTAAATAGGTTGGGGATCTCGATCACTGCATCAATTCCAACCCAGCTGAGTAATACCACAGTGACTATAAACTCCACAGTCGAATTTTACTGTGCCTCCACCAATGTATAAACAGCAGGGCATGTCAGTCA
Source organism: Rhinella marina (assembly GCA_900303285.1). Taxonomy (NCBI): domain Eukaryota; kingdom Metazoa; phylum Chordata; class Amphibia; order Anura; family Bufonidae; genus Rhinella; species Rhinella marina. The sequence continues at coordinate 95,646 of ONZH01003329.1, forward strand.
CTTTGCAAGAATAGACGATCGCCTCCACAGGTCCTAGTGGCCACTCAACCACTTCTTTTCACAGACTCAACTTCACTGGCAGTTGTAAGAAATACAGATTTTTATTAATTTTTAGGAAAATAATATAAGCCATCTATTGAATGGGTATCCTGGACATATCTAAGGTTGTCAGCAACTTTCTATTAATTAGTGTCTTCTCAGAACCAGTATGAGCAGGTATTGTCTATCTGGACAAAGGTACATTAACATATCAAAGACAGTAAATAGTTGTCAACTGCCTAGGTATGTGTGGCAGTCGTCCAATAGGTGGTACAGGCTAATTGGGGGAGGAAAATGCTGGACATTCCAGCTACTTCTATGTATCTTAACCAGAGATAGGCTACTTTCACACTAGCGTTTTGGAATTCCGGTATTGAGCTCCGTCATAGGGGCTCAATACCGGAATAAAACGCTTCAGTTTTGTCCCCATTCATTGTCAATGGGGACAAAACTGAACTGAAGACAACGGAATGCTCCTGAAAGCATTCCGTTCCGTCTTCAGACCGGAGAACAAACCGCAGCATGCTGCGGTTTGCTCTCCGGTCCAGGCATCTGCACCAAGACGGATCCGGAATGACCCCCAATGCAAGTCAATGGGGGCGGATCCGTCTGGTGTGACCACAATGGTAACCAGATCCGCCCTCCATTGACTTTCAATGGAGTTCATGACGGATCCGGCACCACATACACACAATACACACATACAGACATAGACATACACATAAACATACACACACATATATACATACAAATACACATACATACTTACATGCTCCCCGGCAGGTCTTCAGAGCGCAGGAGGGACAGGACCGCGCGCACAGATGACGATTCCACCAGGTGCCCAGCAGAGGGCGCTGTGGGGAATCGTCACCTGTGCGAGCCGTCCTGCTCCTCCGGCGCTCTGAAGACATGCCGGGAGCATGTAAGTATGTATGTGTATTTGTCTGTGTATATGTGTGTGTGTCTGTGTGTATGTATGTACTGTGTGACATGTGTGGGGCCGGAGCGCGGTTCCGGCTCCACACATGTCGCTGCGGCAGTCCTGATCCGGCACCACCCTTCACCTGCCGGATCAGGCCTGCCGCTAGTGTGAAAGTAACACTCCAACATAGAATACAGCGAGATGGGTGGCACTACACCATACAAATGTCAATCTCTTGGGGAATCAAGGCAATATTACACCATGGACACACTGAGCTGAAGCGGTGGTGCTCTGCTTATATATAAGAAGAAAGTCCAAATAACGGCGATCCAATAGAGAAAAAGATGCAAGCGGCAACTCACCGACTCTTTATTACTCGGATGAAATCGAACGTTACAGCGATATGTAAGGGATACGGGGGCGGCATGCACCTCACAGTGTACTAGCAGTGACGACCGTTTCGCGCGATCCTGAGCTTCCTCAGACTGCCAGGGACGTCAGCACGTCTCGTGCTATATGACGTGCATCTCGCCCCACGCATGCGCTGTGGACACAACCAACAATATGCGCTAAAAACAATGGGGTACATAAACAAAATAGGCACATCAGATATAAACCTCTAAAACCTATTAGAAAACTACAAAAATACACTCATATCGTTCTTGTCATTAAGTCCAAGTGGACCCATGGCCTCTGTCCTTAATATCCATTTGGCCTCTCTTCTTAATAAGGTGCGATGCCTATCGCCCCCTTGTGGTAGATAGGGTATTATTTCTAAACCACTAAATCTCAGGGCTCTGGAGTCCCCGTTATGTACAGATTGTACATGTTCGATCAAACGGGGAGAACCCTTGCCAGGTTTCACTGAATTCACATGTTCCCTAAATCTATCTACCATGGTCTTACCTATGTAATAGCGGCCGCAGTTACAATCTATCAAATACACCACATAGCGGCTTTTACATGTTATAAAATCCTTCACTCTGTGCTCCACTACTTCTATTTTTAGCATTGCACATTGGCTATTCTGGGCACAGTAGGAGCAGTTACCGCATTTTCGGTTGCCCTTTGGGACGAACTCATGAATCCAGGTTCGTTTCTCCCTTTCTTTAAACCTACTGTGTACCAGTTTATTGCGCAGTGTGCATGTCTTTCTAAAGGTGATAAGGGGGTGGTCGCCAAACAACCCTTTAAGGGATGCATCTCTCAATACCAATTCCCAATTATCTTTTATAATTTGTTTGATCTTATCCGACATGGGGCTGTGTTTAAAAGAAAACACACAATTGCTTAAATTTTTTTCTTTATCTTTTTCTCTACTTTTTTTCCCACTCTCTCCTCTAAGTATGTTTGACCTGGGGATGTTTAAGGCTTTTGTCATAGCTTCCTCAAGCATGTCCCTTGGGTAACCCCGGGCCAGGAATCTATTCCTTAAATCTATGGCTTGTTCAATATAGCCCTCTTTTGTTGAGTTTATACGTCTCAATCTAATGAATTGACCGTAGGGGACGGCTTTTTTTACATATTTTGGGTGGTAGCTAGAGTGGTGTAATAGTGAGTTAGTCGCAGTGGGCTTACGGTACCCCCTTGCCACCAACTCACCCCCCACCACTGATAGCGACTAGAGATGAGCGAGTAGTGTTCGATCGAGCTGGTATTCGATCGAATACTACGCTATTCGGCGTACTCGATTTCGTTCGAGTATAACGGCGATGGCGCACTTAGAATTCGTTTCCCCTCCCACCTTCCCTGGCGCTCTTTTTCCACCAATCACCATGCAGGGGGGTATGACAGGCACGCTGAGCACGCTGGCAGCGCGAAAACGGCGTCTACATGGATTGGCTGGAAAAACCATGTGACCTCGAATATTAAAAACTCAGCTCTTCCTGCTCGTACGCATATGCTGCGTGAACTTAGTCAGGGACAGAGGCTGGAGAAGGGAGAGACAGGTTTTAGCTGTGGGACAGGCAGGAGCGTGATTAAAAGCCCTTATCAGGGCTACTATAGTGCAGTACAGTGATAGCTTTACTACAATATAGACTTTACAGAGAACGGCTGCTGTATTCAGGGATAGCTGCTGGAGTAGGGACAGAGAGAGGCATTAGTGGTGTATTAGGTGCTCTGCTACATACCAAACTATATTTGGCACTACTGCTGTGTACCTTGAAATATAAAATATATAGGCCTTATAATTGGCAACTGTACTGTGCGTTCTCTTGCAAACTAATTTAAATACCTGGTGTTAATACACACCGTCTGAACAGTTAGTACACGGCTGTGTACCTTGAACTATAAAATATATAGGCCTTATAATTGGCAACTGTACTGTGCGTTCTCTTGCAAACTAATTTAAATACCTGTTGTTAATACACACCGTCTGAACAGTTAGTACACGGCTGTGTACCTTGAACTATAAAATATATAGGCCTTATAATTGGCAACTGTACTGTGCGTTCTCTTGCAAACTAATTTAAATACTTGGTGTTAATACACACTGTCTGAACAGTTAGTACACGGCTGTGTACCTTGAAATATAAAATATATAGGCCTTATAATTGGCAACTGTACTGTGTGTTCTCTTGCAAACTAATTTAAATACCTGGTGTTAATACCCACCGTCTGAACAGTTAGTACACGGCTGTGTACCTTGAACTATAAAATATATAGGCCTTATAATTGGCAACTGTACTGTGCGTTCTCTTGCAAACTAATTTAAATACCTGGTGTTAATACACACCGTCTGAACAGTTAGTACACGGCTGTGTACCTTGAACTATAAATATATAGGCCTTATAATTGGCAACTGTACTGTGCGTTCTCTTGCAAACTAATTTAAATACCTGGTGTTAATACACACCGTCTGAACAGTTAGTACACGGCTGTGTACCTTGAACTATAAAATATATAGGCCTTATAATTGGCAACTGTACTGTGCGTTCTCTTGCAAACTAATTTAAATACCTGGTGTTAATACACACCGTCTGAACAGTTAGTACACGGCTGTGTACCTTGAACTATAAAATATATAGGCCTTATAATTGGCAACTGTACTGTGCGTTCTCTTGCAAACTAATTTAAATACCTGGTGTTAATACACACCGTCTGAACAGTTAGTACACGGCTGTGTACCTTGAACTATAAAATATATAGGCCTTATAATTGGCAACTGTACTGTGCGTTCTCTTGCAAACTAATTTAAATACCTGGTGTTAATACCCACCGTCTGAACAGTTAGTACACGGCTGTGTACCTTGAAATATAAAATATATAGGCCTTATAATTGGCAACTGTACTGTGCGTTCTCTTGCAAAATAATTTCACGGCTGTGAAGGCAAAATATTGTAACCAAAAAAAAATAAAATGCGGAGGGGGGCTAGCGGAATAGGACGTGGACGAGGACGGGGGCGCGGAAATGATGTTGGGGGCCTTGTTGAAGCCAGTGGGGATACAATGCGTGCTGGTGAGGGTCAGCCAGGATCCCGCTCATCCAGAATCCCTGCCTTTATGGGACAGTTAAGCAGGGGGCGGGTTACACCGCTGTTGAGGCCTGAGCAGGTTGAACAGGTGGTGCAATGGATAGCCGATAGCGCTTCCACACAGTTGTCCACCAGCCAGTCATCCACACAGTCTCACTCTGACCCTCCTTCCTCCACACCTGGCCAACAGAGTCATCCCACCATTGACCCCTCCCAGGAGCTCTTTTCGGGTCCTTTTTCAGATGTGCCGGAAGAATCCCAGGAGCTAGCAGAGGAATTTGTTTGTAGTGATGCCCAAACACTTGAGTTTTCGCCATCTCCTGCTGATGTGGACCCTGAGCCAGTATCTGTTATCATGAGCGATGATGATGATGAGACGCAGTTGCCATCAAGGGAGGCTGTTGGAATGTCCAGTGGGCAGCAGGAGGAGCAGAGTGAGGAAGTGGAAGAGGAGGTGGTGGATGACGAAATGACCGACCCCACTTGGCCAGGGGTGATGTCCAGCGAGGAAAGCAGTGGAGAGGTGGTGGTCTGCGCAGCACCGAAAAAGGCAGCAAGAGGCAGAGGGATGTCCAGAGGCAGAGGGATGTCCAGAGGCAGAGGGATGTCCAGAGGCAGAGGGATGTCCATAGGCAGAGGACAGTCCAGACAGAGAAGTGAGGCCACAGCCAGCAGGGCCGAAGCTGTTCCCGGCAGCGGGCATTCGCGCGAAGCTCCCCCATCGAGGCCTCGTACTTCTGTGGTGTGGAGATTTTTTAATGTTTGTGCGGATGACAAACTGAGCGCGGTTTGCACACTCTGCCACTCAAAACTGAGTAGGGGCTCTGAGAAGAGCAATATGACCACCTCAGGCATGCGACGTCACTTGGAATTCAAGCACTGGGCTGAGTGGGAGAGAGCAAACGCAATACAACCTGCGCCCGGTCTTGCCACTGCCTCTTCCCCTTTGTTGTGTGCTGCCACTGCGGTCCAGACCTCCAGCCAGGACACCTCCACATCTGCCTCTGCCTCGGCTACTTTGGGGCCTTCTCCTTCAGCCTCCCCTTCCCCCGCCTCTTCGCCTGCACCTTCACACTCCTCGTCCCAACAACTGTCCATCTCGCAGGCGTTCGACCGCAGGCGGAAGTACGCCTCGAGTCACCCCCAAGCCCAAGCCTTAAACTGCCACATCTCCAAACTGCTGGCCCTGGAGATGTTGCCGTTTAGGCTTGTGGAGACGCAGGCCTTCCGCGACCTGATGGCGGCTGCCGCACCTCGCTATTCCGTCCCCAGCCGCCACTACTTTTCCCGGAGTGCCGTCCCCGCCCTGCACCAGCACGTGTCGCGTAACATCAGGCGGGCCCTGAGGTACGCAGTCAGCGCAAAGGTCCACTTGACCACCGACTCGTGGACAAGCGCTTGCGGCCAGGGACGATACATTACTTTGACGGCACACTGGGTGAATGTTGTGGAAGCGGGGACGGGGTCGCAAACAGAGACGGCCTACCTACCACCCCCGCCCAAGATTGCCAGCATGGGTTCTGATACACCCCCCTCCTCTTCCTCCTCCTCCTCCTCTGCCTTAACATCGCCCTCAGCCGCTAGCTGAAAGCGTTGCAGCACTGGCGCAGGGAGACGTCAGCAGGCGGTGCTTAAGCTCATCAGCTTGGGCGACAGGAAGCACAGCGCCCCAGAAGTGAGGGACGCCATATTGCAGCAGACGGAGATGTGGCTGTCGCCGCTGCAGCTAGGACCAGGCATGGTCGTGTGCGATAACGGCCGTAACCTGGTGGCGGCTCTGGAGCTTGCCGAACTCAATCACGTACCATGCCTGGCCCACGTTTTTAATCTGGTAGTCCAAAAATTTCTAAAGACTTACCCCAACCTGGCAGAGCTACTGGTGAAAGTGCGGCACTTGTGTGCTCACTTTCGGAAGTCAACTGTAGCTGCTGCTAGCTTAAAAAAACTCCAGCAACGCCTCCATTTGCCTGAACATCGGCTGTTGTGCGACCTGCCCACTCGCTGGAATTCCACCTATTCCATGTTGGCCAGGGTGTGTGAGCAGCAGAGAGCATTGATGGAGTACCAGATTATGAATCCACGCGTGCCTCCAACTCAGCTCCCTCAGTTTGCCAACCACGAGTGGCCATGGATGGCAGACATATGCGATGTACTGCGTATCTTTGAGGAGTCCACCAAGAAGGTCAGCAGCGAGGACGCTATAGTGAGCGTAACCATCCCGCTCCTATGCGTCCTTAAAGAATCGCTCATCGCAATAAGGGAGAACGCATTGCACGCAGAGGAGACGGGGGTAGGAGGAGACGCAACGGAGCTACACAGTCAGACCACACTTTTGTCTGCTTCACGGTGGCAGTTGCAGGAGGAGGAGGATGAGGAGGAGGACGACGTGGAGGTGGCTGTGGAAGAGGAGGAGGATGCTGGCGGCGAGGGTAGCAGTCAGGCTGTGTGCGTCCCATTGGTTCAGCGCGGATGGGGCGGAGAGGAGGCGGAAGAGAAAGAGGAGGAAATGGCAAGTGATCCTTCTGGTGGGGGCAGTGACGTCATGCCTATTCAGAGTCTGGCACACATGGCTGACTTCATGCTGGGCTGCTTTTCCCGGGACACACGTGTTGTCCGGATAGTGGAGAACAAACTGTACTGGGTCTTCGCACTCCTGGACCCCCGTATAAAGATAACGTCTCCTCTTTTATTCCGGTAGAGGAGAGGACGAATCGATTGCTGGAATACCAGAGGGAACTCGTGCAGAACATGATGGAGATTTTCCCACCCACCATCGCTGGCGGCAGAGAGGAGAGGGTCTCCCAGAGTCCCACAACATCAATCAGGCCCACAGCCACCAGGGGAACACTCTCCAAGGTGTGGGACACGTTCATGGCACCCCCTCGTGCAACTTCCATCACTGCGGGGCCCGCTATCAGCAGGAGGGACAAGTATCGGCGGATGTTGCGGGAGTACCTGGCAGAACGTACCCCTGTCCTCCCCGATCCCTCGGCGTCCTACACTTACTGGGTCTCCAAGTTGGACACGTGGCTGGAACTGTCCCTGTACGCCTTGGAGGTGC